>JAJPGS010001979.1:430000-432753 GCA_028654335.1 Alnus rubra
TAAAAACTAAACCCTTAAAACTGAAACCCTAAAAACTAAACCCTTAAAACCTAAACCTAACCTTTTTAACCCTAACCCTAAAAACTAAACCCTAACAACCTAAGCCCTAACCTTTAAACCCAAACCCTAAAAACTAAACCCTAAAAACCTAAAACCCTAAACCCTAAAAAAAAAATAACAAAACCCTAAACCCTAAAAAAGAAAGAAGAATATATATAAAAATATAAAAGAAAAAGGTTCGAGATCTCTTTTTTTTTTTTTTTATTACTATTTTATTTTAGTTAAACCCTAAACCCTAAAACCCTACACCCTTAAAACTAAACCCTAAAAACTAAACCCTTAAAACCGAAACCCTAAAAACTAAACCCTAAAAACCTAAACCCTAACCTTAAAAACTAAACCCTAAACCCTAAACCTAAACCCTAACCTTAAAAACTAAACCCTTAAAACCGAAACCCTAAAAACTAAACCCTAAAAACCAAACCCTAAAAACCTAAACCCCAACCTTAAAAACTAAACCCTTAAAACCGAAACCCTAAAAACTAAACCCTTAAAACCTAAACCTAACCTTTTTAACCATAACCCTAAAAACTAAACCCTAACAACCTAAGCCCTAACCTTTAAACCCAAACCCTAAAAACTAGAACCCAAAAAACCTAAACCCTAACCTTAAAAACTAAACCCTTAAAACCCTAACCCTACAACTAAACCCTTAAAACCTAAACTCTATCCTTTTTAACCCTAACCCTAAAACTAAACCCTAACAACCTAAGCCCTAACCTTTAACCCAAACCCTAAAAACTAAACCCTAAAAACCTAAAACCCTAAACCCTAAAAAAAAAATAACAAAACCCTAAACCCTAAAAAAAAAAAGAATATATATAAAAATATAAAAGAAAAAGGTTCGAGATCTTTTTTTTTTTTTTATTACTATTTTATTTTAGTTAAACCCTAAACCCTAAAACCCTACACCCTAAAAAACCCTAAACCCTACAAATATTAAACATAAACCCTAAACCCTAATCCTAAAAACTAAACCCTTAAAACCTAAACCCTAACCTTAAAACCTAAAAAGAAACAACCCTAACCCCTAAAAAAAGTATGAAAAAATGATACTTTGAGTAACTGTTTAAAACAAACATTAAACAAACAAGCACTTTAGTTGCTGTAATCAAATAACATATTTCGTTTCAGACTGTTATGGAATATGGACAAGTCGTGGATGTCAGCACCTAGAGGTACGACACAGTATAACGACGGGTGTAGAGCGTTCGTGCATTCACCGTTCGTAACTGTAGGTCTGCTGATGGCAAAATTTACTGCCCATGTAAGTACTGCCGGAATAAACAGCGGCACCCCCCAGATTACGTTCTTGCCCACCTGACAGGGGGGAAGAGAATGTGCACGGGATACGGTTTCTGGTATATGCACGGTGAGACAACCCTAAACCCTGCTGTTCCTGTTCGGGGTCACGACCATCCCAGTGTCACAGATACGGCTGCATGTGGCATTGAACATGTAGAAGTCACAGAACAAGGCGGAGACCTGGAACAAGGTGGTGACATGCACGCCATGTTGGGAGCATCTATTTTGAGGTAATTAAGGACCCAGAGAGAAATTGGGTGCTCCCGAGGGGTAAGAAAGTTGTGTTGCAGTACAATGCTGCAACACAACCCGTGGGACGAGCATGCAATTGTTATAGACGGGCTACGGGTAAGATGTTGCGGAGCGGGTCCCACATTCACTTGCGGGACAAATGGGCAAAGGTAGATAAACAGATTAAGCAGGCGATGTGGGATGCCATAATGGTATGTGTATGAAACTAATATATGTATTTTGTGAATTAAAGTTAAGATGATTTTTTTATTGAACTGCTAAAATTAATCATTAGATTGAATGTGCAGCAAGAATTTTATGTACCCGTATCCGTCGACCAGCGCCTGGCACAGAATGAATTCTGGGGTGATATGGGCCGTAAGCACCGTTCGTGGAAGTCGAAGTTGAGGACCCAGCTAAATATTCGAGACGGTGACACGCCATTGACAATACGTGCGAGAATGGCAGATACGTTTTTTGATAAAGTATGACCGAACGGATGTGGAGGACGTACTGCACGAGTGGTGCACAAAAATAAATGTGGTATGTAGGTCTTTAAATATATTACTAAAATGTTGTGTTTTTTTAATAAACAGTTCATTCAATCATAGCACATAAGTAATTAAGTGTATCAATTCTTACATTTTTTTGGGAATGTTCAATGTAAAGGAGAGGTCTGAACGAATGAAGCGGCTGCGGGAGCAGAATGACATCCCCCATAGTCTGGGGTCCAAAAGTTATGCCAGATTTAATCACGATGAGGTATGGAACAATATGTAAAAACCCTAATTCTTATTTGTACATAATTGTTCTTTCTTAACATTAAATGAATATCCAATGTTTGTTATATATTTATACTGTATGGCGACAGACATCTATATCTGGCACGCCCCCACTCGCGCCGAGTCGTTTGTGAAGACGCACACAAGGAAAGACGCACTTACCTGAACGACGGACACGGGACCTATGCGTATGCTACTGTTAAAGGTTATCGATTATTATTAGTTATGCGTGTGATAAAGTATTTATTAATTACCAGTGTTTTGTATGTTGACGACGTACAGGAGCGGATGACACAGAGTTTGTCCACTGATCCTGCTGCTCGGACCCCGTCTCATCAGACGGTGCGTTGGGCACTCCTGGCGACGCGTACGACG
>JAJPGS010001980.1:0-218215 GCA_028654335.1 Alnus rubra
CTCAGAGAAGGCCCTTACAATTCTCCCCTCTTTAAAGCACCTTGCCCACAAGTTGGGGGTAGGCTTTTGTTAGAGAGTGGTACTCCTCCCAAGTTGCATCATCTTTGGATTGACCAGCCCACCAGCAATTCAGTGATGGAACAATTGTTCTTTGGCCGAGATCGACGAGTTAAAATCACCATTGATTCAGGCTTAATAATGCCTACCAAATTCGCAGGTGGCAAAATTGGTAAAACAGATAAATTGGAACCTGGTTTAGTTTTGAGTTGAAAGACATGGAAAACATTCTGTTTTGGTATGTAAAGCAAAAGAGCTAGAAGCAGCATATCTGAAACAGTAATTAGGGGAGATGGCTTTAGCTATCCTATCCCTGCAGAAGAAACTACCAATCATGCTCATTCATAGGGTCACAACAAGCAACTGATCATAAAATGATTGGGAAAGAAACATGACAAAGAGATGATCTGGTGGAAATAAATACAAAATGACCATCCAGAAATTTATGAGAAAGAAAAGAAAATAAATCTAGACGGTATATTGCCCATTACACAACATTTTGGCTTGGCAGAGGAAATTTTTTAATCTCCCAACGGGCAAATAAAAAGAAGAAGAACATGAATCATAAGATACCAAACAAGGGCATACAACAGCAATTTGCAATCATCAAAACCAAAAGGCACAACAGAATGAGCCTACCTAATCTCTCTTATAATGATATTAATTTGATTTATATAAATTATAATGGGATGAGTTCCCCGAAAAACGAGGTTATAGTATGTTTTTCAATCCGATCTCTCTTTTAATGATTTTAATCTTGATTCATTTTCAATTATGTTGGGAAAGACATGAGGGGGAGATTTGCAAATTGTGTATTGAAATGGAGTTAGATTCATTATGATAAATATGTAAGGATGTGCTAGAATTAAATTAATTGTTATCATTACAAATGAACAACACTCAAGTCGAAGGTACAAACAAATGAACAACATTGAAAAAGCTGCTATATTTTTCTACATTATCCAATTACTAAAATCTCTACTCTCTCATATCTATGCTACAAAAACAATATATCAACTTGTAAGTTGAGGTACTAATAGTTCATTCTTTTATGGAGCGTGGAGCGTGAGAAGCTGAATCTGCGAACACTACATCAAACAACCCTTTTTTTATAAAGCATAGAATAGGAATATAGGAAACAAAAGAGAAACTCTCTCTTCAACATTCTTATTCATAAAACTCAACAACAATAACAACCAGGCAGTCAAGCCAATCTTATTGTGCTTAAATAGAACTCAGGGTTCAACACTGAAAGTAAAATTACAAAAATATTCTTTATTAAAAATTGCCGCAACTTCACTCCAGACAATGTCGCTCAAGGGTCGCACGGAGTTTCTGTCTTATGATTAGGCACATTCTTGCTCGAGCAGAGGTTACGCATGATTTGCCTCCTGCAGATTCGAAAATTCACTCTAGAAGCCTTTCCTCCTTCACTCAAGATCCTCCATGAGGGCATTTCCAAGTTGGGCTGCATCACTTTTCCATTTTCACAAAATTTTCGTGGTACTCCCAACACCTGAGCACCAATAATTCAACATTCAGGGATTGACTTCCTCATTGTTGCTCCTCGAAAGATCATCATATGGTAACGTTTCTTGTACTTATTAAGCTGAAAACAGAATGTGGAAAGAACATGTAACTCATCTTGGTCTAATAAAACCAAATTTTGTCATGGTGGCTCAGCTTCATCAGTCGCTGGAAGCACATGGTACACAATGCAAGTCAACAAGGATCGAAAGGAACCCTAAAACGTTCATCAACTTAGAATAGGTGCCAAAATCCAAAACAAGAAAAAGGAAGCATTCCATCAATAGATGAAATTACCTGTCCATGACAATTCGTATCTGTTGCTACTATGTGAGAATATGCACATGTTTAAGAACCCTCCATGTTGTATCAACATTCAGGAGCAAGTCTGACTTCATATGATAATGGAAAATCATTTTTTTCTTTCACATGCAATGAAAAATCACCTGTATATATACTAACATAGCAATTAACAATCTCTCATATGGAAAATGGCAATATACTCTAAAAGCAACTATCTTTTCATATAAAGAAGCCAATTCCAATATTTAAGAACCCTCCATCTTGTATCAACATTCAGGAGCAAGCCTGGAAACTTTTGATCTCCAGAAACTACAAAATTTTACAAAGTAGAATGGATTTTGTTGTAATCCATGTGACAAAACAACTTCCGTTTTGGCAATTCGTGGTGGATAAATCTAGTTAACATTTTCAGTTCAAATAAACAAAAAAAAAGAAAAAAGAAAAAGTAATTCTTGTGGCAATAGAACTGCAAAATATAACAGGAAAAAATACTCACGGTAAGGTCTTCCATATGGTGATTCTTCAAACAGCTAATGTGGTATTCCTTTGCACATTGAGGGAACAATGCACGTGAATTAATTGAACATAAACTACCTGTAATAGAAAATGATTGTGCGAGGACCAAAATTTATGTTGAAAATATGGCCTAAGCAAGCATTTTCATATTAGTATGAGATTATACACAAAATGTGAAATGTGAAATTTTAATGAGCAGAGGTCATCATTTTCATAGGTAGACAATTGACTACCTTTTGACACGGAATATAAACAATTCATGGCGTGACACTTTGTTAGTGTCATTATTCTATTGATGCTGATATGGCACACTAAAGGTGTTAGTGTCATTATTCTATTGATGCTGATATGGCACACTAAAGGAATTCGTTTAGTGTTTTTGACCGAAATTGACTACATGGACTAAATTATTATTTTAGCCTACCCTGAAGACCTTTGAATTATTTTTTATATCATAGGGAGCGATTTATAATTTAGGCCAACTACATGGACTAATTTTGCATTTATCAAAAAAAATAGTTGTATTAATCCACCCCCTTGGGTTTTTTTTCTTTTTTTTTTGGTATAAAAAAATAGTTTAGTTTAGTTTTTTTTATTTTATTAATTTTTTATTTTAGTTTTTAAGAGAATAAGGGTATAATAAGAATATAATAAAAAAAAATGGCATTTCTAACACACCTTGGTAGTTTAATGTATCACTTTAACACACTTATAATGTCATGAGGCTATTTTAAAAACGGTCGTTAGTTCATGAGGCTTTTTTATATTTTTTCCAAATAAAATCAATCTCTAGCATGACATTCAAACAGAACATCAGTTCCAGTAGAAGCAAATTTACCTCGCAGTTGAAGCAAGTAGAAAAGATTCCATTATTTCCATATCCCTTTTAGTAAGAGACCAACAATTTCTGCCGACAACATATCACTACTCAGAAAAGCAAATCCAATTAATTAAATAAAACAATTGGCTTATTGATAATCTTATTGGAATAATATGATACTTTGGTCCGATCTGGCAGTACGTATTCCTCAAAGACCAACTCATGCAAGCCTCGATATCTTTCAAAACAATGTGGAGGCAAAGGTGGAAGTTAAGACTGTGATTGGAAAAAAATACGTACTTTCTTGATAGTCTTTCCAGTCTCTTACTTTAAGATAAGCTACACTTCCAAGCACCATCATCAAATGGCTTTGGTCATCTGAAATAATCCAATGAAACCAAAATTTCAGTATCATTGAGTTTGTAAATTAAATGGGGAAGGGTAAGAACAAGTGGAAGTTCACTCCACATAGTTCACTCTTTATTTTGCTGAAAAAAAAAAAGAAAGGAAAAAACTTCACTTACCCCTGATGTTTCAGCAATCTTGCAATTATGCCTTCAAAGTTTTAAAGTATCGATCCCACATGTTTTACCAGAAGAGGCACCGCCAATGATATTTGCTTTTATCTTGATACGTGTTAAGAATACACGTTGCCAAAAATATTGCTTTTAAAAAAGAAGAAGAAAAGAACAGATCTGTTCTTTTCTTCTTTTTTTTTTTTTTTTTTTTTTGTTTTTTTTTTGTTCTTCCTAATACGTATACGATATACCTACACGAAATACATGCAGAACGTACCAACTCGTCGTCCACTTAGAACTGGCCGGTGGTCCAGTATTGACACAGAGAGAGAGAGAGAGAGAGAGAGAGAGTGAGAGAGAGAGAGCGAGAGAGAGACAGAGAGAGCGAGAGAGAGAGACAGCGACCAAGAGACGTCGGGAATGCCGGAGGGAAGGCCGACCACACGGTGGTCGGGAAGCTGGCCGGTGGTTCAGTATTGACGGAGAGAGAGAGAGAGAGAGAGAGAGAGAGAGCGAGAGAGAGAGAGAGTGAGAGAGAGCGAGAGACAGAGACAGAGAGAGCGAGAGACAGAGACAGCGACCAAGAGACGTCGGGAAGGCCGGAGGGAAGGCCGACCACGCGGTGGTCGGGAAGCTGGCCGGTGGTCCAGTATTGACGGAGAGAGAGAGAGAGAGAGAGAGAGAGAGAGAGAGAGAGAGAGTGAGAGCGAGCGAGAGAGCGAGCGAGATGCATGCAGTGCTGACGGAGAGAGCTGGCCGGCGAAGCAGTACTGACGGAGAGAGAGAGCGATACAGAGAGAGTGAGAGAGAGCGATACAGTGAGAGAGAGAGAAAGACCAGTGAGATCGAGCGCGCAGAGAGAGAGAGAAGACGAGAGTCTCTGAGTATATAACGATTTTTTTTTCCTTTTTTAAACTTAAATTACGAATGTCATCAGGTGGGCGCGGGATAACTCCCGCGCGCCTACCTACACCAAATCTGGCCACGTGGCCTAAAGCCACGTGGCCAATTTTCTGGTACATATACATATTTTTTTTTTAAAACAAAACCTTAATAAAAAATGTTTTTATTAATATATATTTGATATTTGCAATTGGACACGCGTATTAAATACACGTGTCCAATTGTTGAAATTCTATTTAATTAAAAAAAATTATATTTGGAAAAAAATAACAGTTTGACACGTGTATTTAATACACGTGTCCAATTGGACACGCGTATTAAATACGCGTGTCAAATTGTTGAAATTCTATTTAATTAAAAAAAATTATATTTGAAAAAAAATAACAATTTGACACGTGTATTTAATACACGTGTCCAATTGGACACGTGTATTAAATACACGTGTCAAATTGGACGCGTGTATTTAATACACGTGTCCAATTGTTGAAATTCTATTTAATTAAAAAAAGTTATATTTAAAAAAATAACATTTTGACACGTGTATTTAATACACGTGTCCAATTGGACACGCGTATTAAATACACGCGTCCAATTGGACACGTGTATTTAATACACGTGTCAATTTGTGACGGCTATACAATTAGACACGTGTCTCTAAAGACACGTGTCAAATTGGACGCGTGTCTACAGTAACGGGTACTGTAGACACGCGTCAAAATGCTTGTTTTTTTGTAGTGATAGGTCACCTTATTTCTGACTTCTCCTGCAGGAATGACCTATTACTTGTCTCATAACCAAGAACTAATTTAGTCACCATAAGCTGTTACATTTTATGAATTTCAAGCTTTACTTTGATTTGTTCTACCATAGTGAATGGTAATAATAGTGGAATGCTGATGAATAAACTAGATTCAGAGATATTATGAAGTTGTGCTTGCTATATTATGAATAGGGCCTTTTTTTTTTTTAATATGAATTTGATGCCTTTTCTCCCTTAGCTTCTTGGTGAATTTGAATTGGTTGTAGTTGCTACTGTCACAGAAGTTGTTGCTGTACGTTGTCTGAAGTTGATTAACACCTCCCTGCAAGCTCATGGGGGATGGAAGAAGCCTAATCCTATTCAATTGCTTAATGGAAAATAATTGCTACTAAGGGGGAAAATGTTAAATTGGTATTTGTTGTTTGGAGTTACGACAAGTAGTTCTCCAAGTTTTAAAAAGTGACTAGACATTCTACGATATAAGCAAAAAAAACAAACAAGTTTATGTAGTTAAAGTTCAGTTCGGATTTTGTTAATTTTTATGACGGTAGTGACATTTTTTTTCTTACCACAGCGAGTGTTTATTCACACCTTAAACTTCAAATACCAGTTTGTCATCAGGGCACACTACATGAACCAATTTAACAAAACAAAAGAAAGGTTCCTCACATGTGTAGATCAGTAATGATAAGCGCGTTTTTTTTTTTTTTTTCTTTTTTCTTTTTTCTGTTTCTTTTGACAAGCCAAATGAATTTATAATATAATGAATTCAGGCCTTGAAGTACACAATATATTCCTAATAACTACAGGGTATAATAGTGATTAAGAACCAAATGTTGCACTTGCCAAGAAAGAACATAATTAATAAAGCGTTAACATTAAATTAGTCTAGAAAAAAAGGAGAGGCATTAACATTCATCCAATTTATTGAATGTCAAAGTAGTCGGAAATGGCCAAGAAAGAAGTCGGTAAGTTCAGCCATGTTGTGTAGGTTGGGAGGGAGGGTTGAAGCCTTGAAGGAGAAGGGAGAGACTCAAAGAGGAAGGCTGCAGCCGAGTCGTCGAGGAAGAAATAGGCCCAGGGGCAATAGCAGTACTACTATTCCTCAAATCACGTGGCTTGGGACCTACCAGAATTGGCCACGTTCAATCAACCCACAAATTAAAGCTCTCTCTTTCACCACGTAAAGGGCCAAAGGCAAGGAAAGAGGCAAATAAAAAATGGACATGTGGATCCCGCAAAATAAGTAACGATCAATTTGAAAAGAGTAATGATTCACTACCACCTAAATCTACAACTTTTCACCACCTTACCTATGTGGCAAGGTGGTCCCCCACCTTAATTTATTTTTAAAAAATAAAAAAACTCAAAAAGTAGTGGGTGACCACCTTGCCACATAGGCAAGGTGGTAAAAAGTTGTATATTTAGGTGGTAGTGAATCATTACTCATTTGAAAATTAGTTGTATTGGTAAGTGATGAATTTGTATTGTTTTTCAAGAAAAATATTTTCAGTATCAAATAAAGTCTGACTGGACCCTGTCCTATCTAATTAATATAACCCAGTTTTTTCAATTTTTTTTTTTGGAATGTAAATGCAAAATATAGCTTTCAATATGATTGCAAATGATAGATATCCGTAATACAGACAGAAATCACTAACGGATTGATCATATTTAAAAATTTAAAAATTTTATAAGAATACATTGTAAATTTCTAAAAATTTGAAATAAGATTGAAAAAGTAGTCAAATTTGTTCAAAGATCAACCTACTATCTTCGGTGGATCCGGCTTCCATGCCGTAAAAAAAATTAACGGTCCCGATTCATTTCAACATATTTTTACCCTCACATGACACGACGTCGTGGAAAAGCGTTCGATGAAAAACACCTTAACGCCGTTTCAAATGGAAGTAAAAAAACGCCACGCCACGCCACGCTCTTCCCGGTCTGCAAGTTCCTAGCGTGGTACACTTGGCAAAAATACTAGAAAAATGATAGAAATACATCACTTTTACAACAAGTGTACAACAGCCCTCTCACATGGAGTGGGCTCCACAGTGTGTGGAGCTCTTTCAATGCATGTCTAAGCGTCAAGGTACCTCTTTTAGTTATCCTTTAAAACTCACAAAAAACGTAGAAACAGACAATCGCGGTTGGCTCTCAGGCCTAAGCTCCCAAACCAAGTCTGAATGAATTTGCTCTCAATTCTTGTTACTCCACGATCTCACTTGTCTCAATAGAGATCCAAGAGATAGGAGTTGACCATGACCGGTCCAAGCCAATTAAGCAGGATTCAAATCCAAGCTATCCCATTTCTTAAACCAGACCCTAAACCCAGTTCGCAGAATTAAAAGGCAAGCCCTGCTACCTCTAGCAGAACAGGGGAGACCAGAGTGAAGTTGTGGAAGGAGGCAACGTGGATGTGTTTTTTTTAACCTCCTTTGAAATGGTGTTAAGGTGTTTTTCATCAAAAGCCTTTTTTTCCACGACGTCGTTTGAGTTAAAATATATTAAGATGAATCTGGACCGTTACTTTTTTCTACGGCAGATGTCCGGTAATTTTCTTTACCGCATGGAAGCCGGATCCATCTTAATAATTTTCTTTGGATTTAGTTTTTCTGCTCTTGTGTTGTTTTATTTTACTGTGGAGACTTTCTTTTTGGCTCGGCTTCAGCCTCTTTCGGGGCCTGCTCAATTGCTGTGTTCTTTGCAAATGGCTCCTTCTAAAACCCTATGCTTTCCCACTGTTAGCAAACTCTGTAGCCCCTTCTGTTCTCTTGATGGGCCGGGTCATGTAATTGACCCATTCTCGACTATTCTCTATCATTTCCTTGTTGCACCATCTTTGGATTGTTTACATTCTTTTGTTGGGGTTGCCCACCTTACATGTGTTCCTTTAAATTCTTTAATGTTATAATTCCCCATTTTTCTTCTCCCCATATTTATTAGGAAAAAATAAATAAAAAATCCAGCCTCAATGTTGCAAATGACTGGGCCAAATTGTTGGCTGCACCATTTGTGGTACGAGGGATTTCAAGGACAAGTGGACAACCAAAATTTAAAAGGTAAAAGTATAAAATAAATCTGTAAGTAAATGCGTTATTTTAATCTATTCAATGTGTTTTTAAATCTTAGTTATTCGTGATTTTTAATCTAAAAATGTTGACATGGCATTAACGTTCACCTGTTCATACCCGTTAATGCCACGCATATTATTGCCACATCAGATATTTTTACATCTGTTTGTCATAACCCTATTTCAGAGCTTCATCCGATCATTGAATTTGCAAAGGTAATAATGAACTTCAACCATGAAATGGAGAAAAATATCAGATTCCATGCTAAATCCAAGAATTGCAGCACTACTTGTTCCAGGTTCATGTCAATTTAATATATCAAAATTTTGGAAGTTCGTTTCTAAAAGCTGCTCTAGTTTTCTACATTTTCTAATTACTAGAAAAGATATGTTATATGTACATATCTATTTATGATCAACCATTGAATTTGTGGTACCTAAATTCAATAATTTATTAGAAAAAGATATTTTGGTACTACAGATTTAATGGTTAATTAAAAAAAGAGATGTATTGAAGATATATAGAAGATGTAAAAAGATACTTCTCTTACTAAAATCTCTCCACTCTCGTCTTTGCGCTAAAAAAGAATATATCAGCTTGTAAGGTCAAGTAATAATATCTAGTATTTGTATACCAGTAGACAAAAACATCACATACATTTTAATGGAAAAGTCTCTGCAAAATAGAGCAACTGAATTTGCTAACACTATATTAAACAACCCTTGTATAAAGCCTAAAAAAAATTCTAGGAATATAGGAAAGCAAAAGAAAAAACTTCTTTTGGAGTATTTTTATTGAAACTAAACAACAATAATAATTGGGCAACCAAACTGGCCTTATTGTAAACCTCAAAAGTAAAATTACAAATATAGCCTATATAAAAACTGTCGCAACTTCGCTCGAGCCAGCTTTGCGCGAGGGTAGCACATTTGTTCTATGATTAGTCTTATTTGCTGCAGAATGCAAATGAAAAGAAACATCTCATCTAGTTAGTATCTATTGATACTCGAGTGAGCTCTGCCACTTTCTGCCCACATATTATAGAACATTTCAATTGGCACAAATGATTGGTTGCATAATGGCCTATGCAATCATCAAGATCAATAACAATTAAAAATCTGTCACATTGACGATGTAAATTTAAAGTTAATATAAGACAAAAAAATAAATACCAAGGAACATGATGCAAAAGAAACCTCTACAATTCACTTATGTCATAGAAAACAACAAAAACATGTTACATAATAAATTCCATTTTCGTGTACAACTTCAGATTAAGCATAATAAAAACATGTTACTGCATTATAAGTAAGATCAAAACAATCTTCATCACAGGCCCCATAATTATGTAACACAAGCAAGTGCCAATGATTCCATATTGAAAAACGGGGCAAAAAATCACTAATATGAAAACAACAACTTGGTCATTCTAATTTTATCTACACGTTCCTCATTTCATCAAGCAAAGTGCACTCAAATCTGTTTTGAGTCAATACTACAATCCAATTTGAGAGAGAAGCAATTCATGCACCTCGTCTCTTATAGTGGTCCTGCTGACAACCCCTTCTCTCTTTTATAGATTTTGAAGAAGGCTCGGTTCGAACGTGCGGAGGTTGGATTGCTGAGACCACAAGTTGGAATCCCTTTGGTGAAAAATGGTTTAGCTGGTTACAAAACTTCAGTTTTGTCATATGGACAGATAATTCATAGAATATTGCTTGACATTTCCCTTGGAACAAAATGAATTCAATAGTTTATTTGACAACCTAACTATTCAGCCATGTGAATTCTCACTAGACTGGAAGTGGTAGGACTTGTACAATGCTTCTTGAATCTTTCAAAAGAGAGATAAAAAGGTTTCATGATAAAAAATATAAAAAAAATAAAAAAGTTGTATAATTTCTACAACATAGTATGGATGAAACATGATATTTCATCCCTAAATCTTAACATTTACCCGAGTACTCTTGAATATGAAATTATGTGTTTTTCCTTAATTTAAAAGATGGAATTGTTAGTGTTCATCCATAACCCACTGAATACTCTAAGGACCTGGCGTAAACAAGGTCCTTTACATCCCCCCAATAGTAACCCGCCAAATTAGTTTGAAACACCAAAAACACGTTGAGACAAAAATACATGATCACACATATTGTCTAAACAGAAAACCTGATCTAAAACCATCGACCAAGAGAACACCACCAGATCTGAAACATATTCTCCCCGTTCTTTTGCCATACGACACCGTCTTAGTGCCGCATTTGCAATTCAAAAGTTATTCTCTTTTATTGAATTGTTTACTCATGTCAATTGTAAATAATATATCGTTGTTTTCTAAATGCCGGCGTCTTCTAAATATATTGTTTTATTAGGGTATGGAGCCAATGACATCGTTTGGGAATAATATACCGCCTTTCTTTTTTTTTTTGGTAAAATGCTGTTGAAATACCATCATTTTTGTTAAATTTATTGTGACACTGATAAATTATCGGTGCTTTAAGCATATGTTTTCTTTCAAAACACAATTGGAGAAAGAGGGAGAGGTGTGGTTGCAATCTCGGCCATGTTTTCTTCTTAGGATAAAAAAGGAAATGAAGGAAGGCGAATGAAAGTTCTGAGCAAATTCAGATAGCAAGCTGCGTTTTCATTTAACAAGGAAGAAGTTAACTTAACTATTGGAGTGATAGACCCCCAGGGGCAGGGGAAGGGGCAGTACCACGTAATAGACCATTAACAAAACTTGACTTCTCTGTAGAATGTTTGTTGTGGTGGACTCCACACCTTGTCATCACAAAATCAATTAAATCAATGAAAAAGGAAAGCAGGAAACTTGTTGGATGTTTGTTTTCTTTTTTTCCTTGCTTGCGTCCTTTTTCAATTGGGGCAGAATTATGTTGGTGTATTTTTTTTTACAAAAAAATAAAATAAAAATAAAGAAAAGAAAAGAAATAAAAAAAAGGTATAGAAAAAAAAAAGGAGGTGTTTGCATAGGTGTTTTGAACTTCTGGCCAACTACCCCAGTGCCCCTTTTTTTTTTCTTTTTTTTTTTCCTTTTATTTTGTATAATTTCAAAATGACTTTGACGGAAAAATTGCCAGAATTTGTAGGGAATGAATTATTTGTTACACACAAACCAGGTTACCACAATGAGTGATTTGTAACTTTTAAAATCTTAAAGGGCTATTTGTCAAACAATCAAACTTCAGAACCAATTTTACAATTTTTTCAAAAACATTAAAGCGCGTGTGAGAGACTAAACCAAAATACATATTTGCATATGCTCATTGGGCCAAATTGAGATCTGCATTGTGTTTGTTAGAAAGGATTTTAAAAGACAAATATCAAAATTTAAAAAGATGGAGAATCTGCAGATGTCCAAACTTGAGTTGGAAATGAGAGAGAGTTTTGAGAACAACAAAATTGTTTATGATGGCTACGTTAAACTGAATTTTATTGTAGCTTGGAGGAAGGAACATGGCCAAGTCTCTTGTTTTAGACTGGTAGACATATTTGTAAGTTGAGGTAATAATAGTGGCTTCTCGATGCGGCGTGTCGTATGGCAAGCTGAATCTGCGAACACTAGATCATACTTAACCCTTATATAAAGCATATAATTGGAATATAGGAAAACAGAAGAAAAATTCTCTCTTAAGTATTCTTATTGAGAAAACAGAACAACAATAACAACTTGGTAGTCGAGTCGACCTTATTGTGATTAAATAAAATTTAGGATTCAACGCAAAAAGTAAAATTACAGAAGCAGTCTTGATTAAAAATTGTTGCACATTCGCTCATTTCAATGTCACCCGAAGTTTCTATCCTATGATTAGTCTCATTCTTGCTCATGCCAAGGTCAAGCAAAGGTCACACAAGATTTCGTTAGGAAATATTTCTAGTTTCCTAATACTCATGAGACAAGAGAAAGAAGAAAGCGGAAGAAAGATAAACATGCAATCATAACAGAACACAAGATTTACGTAGTTCACCTCTAAGGGCTACGTCCACAGAGTTGCAGCAAATTTCACTATGATGAAGAAAATCATACAACTGACTTTTACAATTCAGAAACGTTGATTAAATCATTCAACTCTCAAACTCCTTTATACAAAACCTAGAAAAGACGTCTCAGTGTTCCAACAATTTTTCCCATAACATTAAAGACTCATAACAAATCTTTAAATAGAAAACTAGAGTTTTCAGGTGGCAGTGTCCAAACGCCACTATGGTTCGGTAGCACAATGCCCTATGTGTCTAGTCACACCAACACGCTGTCCAGACATGCCTCAACAAAAGTCGCTCTCTGGAGCTCCTGTTTGGACCCAGGCTCCACGCCTCAACAGATTTGTCTCTTGAAGAATTGCACATTCCCACTCCAGAAGCCTTCCTCCACTCAAGATCCTCCATAAGGCCATTTCCAGGTTGGCTTGCATCACTTGTCTATTTTCACAAATTTTTTGTGGTACTCCGAACACCTAAGCACCAATAATTCAATGTGTGCGAGGACTGAGGGCAGGCTGCAGCACTATTGTTCCTCAAAAGATGAGAGCATATGGTAATGTTTCTTATACTGATTCAGCTTCAACACAGAAAGATGTACATATTAATCTAAACTTCTTCGCGCTTAGAAACCCCAAACAGAATGTTGAAAAGACGCCTACCACATCTTGCTCTAATAAAACCAAATTTTGTCCATATTGATTCAACTTCATCGGCCACTGGCAGCACATGGTTTTCAATGCAAGTGAATCCTACACTAACAACGTCGATCAATTTAGAATAGGTGACATTGTCACGAAAAGAAAGAAAAAAAAAAAAGCATCCCATCAATAGATGAAAATTACCTTTCCATGATAATCATTATTCGTTGACACAATGTACACTAATAAATGTGGAACATTTTAGCTGGCACTGGTGTGTTATCAACAATTATTTAAAACTCGAAAAAATACTCAATAGGACTGAAAATGGCAGGAAGCAGTTTACAAGATTTGATTCCAAGCATATGACTCTTATTATTGACAATAAAAAGTGACCCTGTAAAAGAATCTACAAAGAATTAAGGACTAATAGCAAAATCGAGAGTTATAGAAATAAAAAGGATGGGAACATACCTTGTTGATTCGGAGCATCCCCAATTCTCTATGGAGTTCTCAACAATTTTTGGCGGTGACATGAGAAAGACTCAACTGCACAGTTATGGCATAGTGAGAGAGACTCAACTGCCCCATTGATAACATACCAGTACCACATAGTCAACAGATGATGTCACCATCTAAATCCAGCTTCAGTTTCTCATCTCAACAGTTTGATAATTAATGTGTCATCTAAAATTTCTAAATAAAAGAATGTAATGATAAAATTATAATCATGAGTACTGAGAACAATATCAATAACAATTGTATAGAGAAGCAATCCAAAATCATGAGGAAAATCTGCCATATAGCTGTGATTAGAATTTTTGGATTAGTGTGAGTGTAAACAGAAGGCTTTGCATGAGTATGCAACCTTGGCTCAACTCCAAACCAGTTCACTTTCTTTAAGGAATTGAGCATTCTCACTAGTATAAAATTAAAGCAAAATAGCCAGCTCCTTAGACAAGTCTTTATCAAATTATTGTGATCTTCCTCGAATTTATATACCACAACTCATTATCTAACATCAAATGAAAAAGGTTCATACAAGGTTTCTGGAGCATAAAACAAAATAGCACCATAATCGTACAATTAACTCAACAGCCCTACTCATATTCTTATTCTCATGACATTAAATTAAAGTATGGCAGCTAAAAATAGCTCAAGTGTGAGAATAAATCTTAGGCAGCAAAAACTCCCTCCAAGTTGATAGTTTTTCTAAATTCAACTAATTTGAGTTCTATGAGATCACATGTTAAATATAACTTTCTTTTCAAGTAGAGAAGAGTTTAGTTTCTTGTTACCACTTTACCGTACATAAAGCTTAATTTTTGTTCACTGATAGTCATCAACCTAGCGGATGTAGGACAGCCGACATCATATTTCTACGATTAATTAGGAAATTTTAGGTTAAAGATTTTAGCTTTGAACTTATAAAGGATGGAAAAAATGAAGTACTAGGTTTATGCTTCTAATCAGGGTGGGCAAGATTGAAATTTGAATGATTTGAATATGTATGAGCAACCATAGAAAAATATAGAGCAAACTGAGAAGTTGTGCAATAAAAATCAACTAAACAATAGATCAAATAACATGTAAGTCATCAAACACATATGTTGAGTAACTAGGTGTATGAGGCCAATCATTCACTTACTTGACTGTCTTTCTATTCTAACAAAAAGTTAAAACTCAAAAAAAGTGGGGGATTTACGACTCAAGTCCCCATGCTTCTTTTTATTATTATTATTATTATTATTGGAAGTTGCACACCTGGAGGGACATGAACTCACAACCTTACCCCCCACCTTTCTACAAAGGAAGTACTATTTGAACTAAAGCTCATTGGTGCAAGTCCACATGCTCTAGCGACAAATTCAGGACAGAACTCTTCAAAAGAGAAAAATACCCAATGGGAGCGAGTAAAATGAATATTAATAGAAACACAAATCTTGGGAGCAAACCTTGTTGATTCAAAGCATCCCCAATTTCATATGGAGTTCTCAATCATTTTTTTGTGGTAACCTGAGACAGAGATAGAATCAACTGCTTATGTCCAGAATGAAGCAAATAAAAAAGTAACTAGTGGGCAAAGCATTCTGTTTTATCAAACATCAAAAACTCCAACTCACTCAAATCTAGCACTAATTTAACTGAATGAAACTATGTTTTTTTATAAGTAATTGAAATATCATTAAAAGTGCAAAGCGCAACTCAAGTACACATGAGGTATACAAAAAAAACTTCTAACTATAAGTAAACAGAAGTACAAGAAAATTATTAAAACTAATCACCATGGGGCTAAAAACGCAATGGTCGAAGTAACTGTTTCCCTGGACAAGAACGGCACAGTTGGTCGATGTTCAGGAACGGGTTTTCTTTTGCCGATGTTCAATGCAAAAAGACAAAAACAGTAAAAACGCTAATTAGGTACTCCCGCTCGCCGCTTCCCACCCTACTTAACTGCACCGACAGCCGCAGCCTTCCATTTCCGTACGTCTAACTGGTGTGATAGACATCGACCTTTGGCAACTGAATCATCTTTTAGCCTTAAAGCAGTGAATGAGACATGACTTCCTTTTTCTTTTTCTTCTTTTCTTTTTTTTTTTGTCGGTGACATGAGTTTGTTGAGTTGGGAAAAAAAAAAGATAGTGCATTTCTTCAACACATTTTCGGACAATTTTAAGTTTTAAATTTATATATTGATTTATTAGACGCATATTTAATTTTCACAAATCCAATAAATAAATTTAAAAATAAGATGTGTAAAAAATATATTTATATCATTTTTGCACTAGCGATAAGTTTTTTAAAATTCATTTTATTTTTTAAATGTAAGGAATTTTTTTTTAAAAAAATCCTATGAAACTTCGAAAAACAACTAAATAACCAAATTTCGAAAAACAAAATATATGGCAACACGACTTACGAGCAACACTGAAACATCACAAAACCAGAAGCCACATCCAACAACATTCACTAATTTCTTCCAACTAACCTATCTTTCAAGCAAATTCAGGCCAACATATGATTTAAATTTTATCAGTAGCTAGATCTAAAACCAATGCAGGGTTATAGACAAGAATAAGCCAAGTACTAATTTTGTGGTCACAGGATATGCCATAAGCAATGATTATTAACTCTTTCATGTCTGCAAAGAGGTACCTTGACCCGCAAAAGATTGGACGGTGATGGCAATGACCACGACCAATTATTCTTGTTAGCACAAAGCCCAACTCCTTCCCTCCATTGCAAAAGATGATCGATTGCCCACATTAGATGTACCTACAGCATATACACACTAACTTCAATACCCAAAAGGCCAATTAAAGGCAAGTAAAGAATCTCCTTTGGGTGCCCAGAAAACAGATTAAAATAAAAGACAATACCTAGAGATTAACGTTAATACACAGTTTGGTTGCCCCCCAAAGAATTGAATTTTGCACTCCATATTGAATTCTATCGGTGCTCGATTCCCTCAAGTTATCAACATTGATGACATACCAGCAGCACTTCGTCAACAGATAATGTCACCATCTAAATCCAGCTTCAGTTTCTCAACTCAACAGTGTGATAATTGAAGGTATCAAAACCAGTACTAGCTTGCCATTGGTTTAGTGCTGGTTGGATATTAGACAGCCTGCCATGTTTTACCATAAATCAAGTAATCCACCTTAACAGGAGTTACAGGATCATACAATAGACACAAGAAAATCCTCTGCTGCCCTTGATTACCTTTTCCAATGTAGCAGCTTTCAGGAGATCAGGTACTGAATGGTAATTCAGAACCTACACTTCCAACAAAAGAAAAAGAAACTTAAATGCCCATGATGTCGATTTGGCACAACAGTTTCACAAGGTGCATAGGTCTCCATTGAACTTTTAGTGCCTATTCATCAGAAAATAGCTAAGCATCTGAATCAACTAAGAAATAGCAACACAAGCATAGTAAATTGAAACTGAAGATCTACACTCATGTCCATTAGATGATTTCAATAGTTTATGCATAGTGCTTTTCACACATCCTGGCACAAAAGTGCAGCAATACGAGTTTGTGGTAGTGCTAATGCAGATTCCAATAAAATATTCAATGTAGTTGCTAACCTAGTTTCAAATCAATTAGAAATGTTTTTGGGTACAAATAAAACCATGCATTAAAAATAGCAGATTAAACTTCATCTGCCCCTTAGTTCCAACTCACAGATCTTTACAGGAAATACCATAGCTAAATTCAACTAATTTCAGTTCTACGGTAGTCACCAAACTCGCCGATGCAGGACAGCAGGACATCATGTTTCGACGATTAATTAGGAAATTTTAGGGGAAAGATTGTGGCTTTGAACTTATAAAGGATGGGGAAAAAAAAAGTACTAGGTTTATGTTTCAAATCAGGTTATGAAAGATTTCATTTTTAAAGGGTTGAATATGTATGAGCAACCATAAAGAAATACAGAGGAAACTGAGAAGTACAATAAAAATCCATTAAAAGTATGATAAAAAAAACAAGTTTGCCATCAAACATATACGCAAATTAACAGGGTGCATAAGGCCAATTGTTCACTTACTTGTCTCTATCTTTCTATTTGAACAAAAACTTAAAGACTCGAAAAAAAAATATTCAATAGAAGTGAAAGTGGCAGGAAGCAGTTTACAAGATTTAATTCCAAGCATATGACTCTTGCTATTGACAATGAAAACTGGCCCTATAAAAGAATCCACATAGAATTAAGGATTGACAGCAAAATTGAGAGTTATATAAATAAAAATGATGGGAACATACCTTCTATAGAGTTCTCAATCAGTTTTGGCAATGACATGAGAGATACTCAATTACTCAGTTCTGGCATAGTGAATTAAATGAAGAATGAACCAGTGAGCAAAGCATTCCATTTTATCAAAGATAGGAATCAAGGAAACCTAAAACACAAAGGGTGAATATATTGATGAACTAGCAGGTTGAAAATGTATGTACCTAACAGTAGAAGCTAATATTATACTGAAAATTGGGGACTCTTGCTAGCCTTGTAGCCTATTCAATCAATTTGTCATCAATCCATATCTGTTCGAGGTGAGCAATTTTACACCATCCTTTTACCTCTTTTACATTGCTACTATTTCATCAACAAAGGACATTCCAAGATCAGTAACATAGAAAGCAAGGCAAGCAACCCTTTTTCTGGCATGTACTTGAGCTTAGGGTAGCTAAAGATAAGCAATGCTTGAAAAACATTCAGGTGTTGAAGCTCCTTCTTGTCCAACTATTTCAAATTTAGAAAGCCAGAGATGGAAAGAGACGTCAGACTGGTGGGCGACAATCATGCTTCAAGGAGGGACTCCACATCTTTAGAATTGCCAGCAATTGTCAAATGTCCAAGAAAGGAGAGATTCTGCAAACCCCCTCCCATTCAACCCGCAATGACTTTGTCACAAGCGTAGATGTTAATTGATTTCAGATTGGAAGGCAAGCCCCCTTCAGGAAACCACTCAACTTCTGAACAAATAATTACATCTACTTCATTAAGAGACGAAAGGAGTATGTGCATCTTGTCAGGAAGTGATCTCAGACTCGTTTAACTCTAACAATGCATAGCCATCACTAGCAATCTAGCAACATCTGTTTGAGCAAGGCTATCTTGAGACTCCTTTAACTCTACACATGATCTAATAGTGGTATCGAATTCCCAATATCAGCTTTAGGAAGATGTCTTGTAACCCATTAAACAGCTCAAACATCCTGCAATGCAAAACCAAATAATTTCTCGGTCAATCAATACCAAAGTTTAGGGGAAAGATTATATTTTGAACCGTTTGAATATGTATGAGCAATCATCAAAGATACAGAGCAAACTAGGAAGTTTTGCAATAAAAACCAACTAAAAGCATTGATCAGTTAACATTTTAGTCATCAAGCACATATGCAGAAAAATTGGGTGTATAAGGCCAATCATTCATTACTTGTATTTGTCTTTCTATTCTAACAAAAATTTAAAACAATAAAAAAGGAATTCACAATGCAAGTTTGCATGCTCCAGTGACAAATTTAAGATAGAACTCTTCTTAAGAGAAAAATACCTAATAGGAGTGATAGTGGCCGGAATTGATGATTGATAGTAAAATGAAGATTTATAAAAATGTAGTGTTTTATTTTTCTTAGAAGTGTTTTGAGAAGAATTTTGTAGTTTGTTTTGGAAAATGTGTTTGTAATGGGGGCACATCACAAAACTAGAAATCATATCAAACAAGATTTACTAATTTCTTCCAACCAACCTTTCTTTCAAGTAGCTTCAGGCCTACATATAATTGAAATTCTGTCTATAGCTAGATCTAAAACCAATTCAACGGTTGCAAAGTAGAATAAGAGTAGTGCTAATTCTATTACAGGATATCCCAAAAGCAATGATTTCTTTGTCCTTCAGAAATATTTCAGCTCAAACAGAGCATTATTTCAGCTCTTTTTGTTCTGAAATATTTTACGGAAAGTTTCTAAAATTTAAAGTAATGCTATGTTTGGTACTTGTAAAAACTTTTTTTTTTTTTTTTTAAAAAAAAAAAAAAAGGCCTAACTGTTGAATTTTGATTTGTGTCATTCTATTATAAAGAAAAGAATTTTGATTTGTGTCATTCTATTTCAGCTCGGACGGAGTCATTATAATGAGATTTGGGGACTCTCGCCAACAATACAAAGAGACATAACCAATACTCATATATCTATATATATATGTGTGTGTGTGTGTGTGTGTGTGTGTGTGTGTGTGAACTACCGACAAAGAAAAGAACCACCAAAAAAAATTACCTGCACCTCTAAAACAAGCCTCAGGTTTTCATTTCAACATTTTGATAATTGAAGGTATCAGAAACAAAACTAGCTTCCAATTGGTTCAATACCAGCTAGATATCAAGCAAACTACCATTTTTTACCATAAATCAAGTCAGACACCTTAACAATGATCACACGGCAGCCACAAGAAAATCCTTTTCTATCATTGATTACCTTTTCCCTTATAGCAGCTTGCAGAAGAAAATGTACTGAATGGTAATTCAAAGCCTATACTTCAGATAAAATGAACGTCTGAATCAACATAGAAATAACAACACACGTAGTAGATTGAAATGGAAAACATACACACACGTGCATCAGATGATATGAATAGTTTATGCAAATAAAGATAACTTAGTTTATCGTAGTGCTAATGTAAATTCCAATAAAACATTTCATGCAATTGGTAAGAATATGGTTTCAAATCAGCCAGAAGTAATACTGTCAAGGTATTACTTCTGGTGTTCATATAACTTGTTTTGCATGGCAAAATTATCCATGAAAAAAAAAAGAAAAAAAAAAAGGAGCAATTGGGGTTGCTTACTCATAGTCAAGGCTCTCAATGGGGCAAACATTGGCACCAACAATGGCAATCTGAGAGGTGGTGTTCGTCCTTTTCACCAAAAATGGTTCTTTGTATGTTATGTCTTTGTCAAATACCTTGGAATAGTGCCTCTTAATCTCCTTCCCATCCCACAGAGCCTCGTTTTCAATGTCATGCACATCATCACTGTGGTTCACTTTATCTTCTTGATCCATTTCCTCACTGTCGACACTTGGTTGAGCTTTTTCCACAACTTACTATTACACTTAATTGTTATGTCTACCTGAAAGCACAATCAACAAAAATTCTAATCATGCTTGAAAAAACCTGGTTGGCACATTCAAAAATTAACTACAAACAATATCCATACCCTGTGGAACAAGATCTACAACTTGAAGAAAGTAATTATCACGAATATATAGAAAGATGCATATGCAATGCCGTCTAAATATAGCAAGGCAACAATGAACAGTGCAAATATGTAATATGCATAATATTATTACGAAATCCATGATGTGTGCAGGTCTTAGTAGTCAAAAATTCTGAAGTAGATTTACGCAATTTACCACCAGAAGAGTAAGCTTTGGATCAAACAAGTGACGCACTAAGTGGATCAAATAAAAATATATATATATTCTTATTATCATCACATTTATTATTCCTGATGCTGTTGTTGTTGTTATAAAGTCTAAAATCAGTTAATTAATATCTGCTACACACCTCTGCACAGGGAATCGAAAATATGGATAAATCAGCAATTTTGTAGCACCTGAATAGATATATACGAATATATTCATGGATAGGAAAGCAGCACAACATGTTTCTATGTTTAATCGGAACCAAATTTTAGGGGAAAGATTGTGGCTTTGAAGTTATTGAGAAATGGAAAAAGGAAGTAGGTTGTTTATGCTTCAAATCATAATAGGAAATACCGTATTTTAAAGGGTTTGATTATTTATGAGCAACGAAAAAAAAAAAAAAAACAGAGCAAACCGAGTTGTACACTAAAAATCAGCTACAAGACATCTTAGTAAATCAAACAAATATGCAAAATAACTGGGTATATAAGGCCAACCATTGACTTACATGTCTCGGTCTTTCTATTCTAAGAAAAAGTTTAAATCTACAAAAATTTGGACAATTTACTGTGCAACTGCAAGTTTGCATGCTCTATTTGTTTACATGACTTGATTCCAAGCATATGACACTTGTTTTTTACAACAAAAAGTGATCCTATAAACAAGGAATTAAGAATTTACAGTAATATCAAGATTTATAGAAAGACAAATCATGGGAACATACCCAATTCTCTATCAATATAAGAGAACAATTTGAAACTCACACATGCAGCCAGCAAAATGAAAACATTTTTACCGTAAAGCATCCACCAACGCATAGAATGGTCTCCAATCTCCATATTCAATGTAAACATCACGAACACATTTTTTTCCTCAAATAGGTAGTGAGAAAACCACAAAACCAATGAGTTACCGGATTGATGTGGCCTAGGACCTCTTTTCTCCTCACAGCTTCTTCCTCACGCTCATGCAGCCCCGAATCAATCAAGAACTACGAACAATTTAAGAAAATTCACTATAATGCGAATCTAACCAAGCCAAAAAAAAAAAGAAAAGAAATCAGAACGAATCTTTACCTTTTCCAATTCCATATTGTGCGGAAGATCGGCCTCGGTGGGTCCGGCAAGAGAGATTGGCTTTGTGATGCCATAATTCGCTGCCATCTGTAGCGAAGAACCGTTTGGACTCTCAGAATCCACCATTTCAACCCAACACCAAAACAAACGAATCTAAAAGCAACGATAGACGGCGAAGTGGGCATAGCATTCTGTTTTATCAAAGATAGCAACTAAGCAAATTAGAAGAGATTGGGTAAATATATTGATAAAATTAGATGGTTGAAAAGTGCACGTACCGAAATTGGAGAAATCTTGCTAGACTTGTAGCTTATTCAAACGGTTTGTGATCAATCCATATCTGTTCGACGTGAGCAATCTTGCGCCATTCTTTTCCTTTTTTCCTTTCCCACTCTTTCTTCAACAAAGGACAATCGTCGATATTTAGAATAGAAAGGGAGGTAGATAACCCCTGTTCTGGCATGTACTTTAGCTTAGGGCACCGCCAGATATTCAATTCTTCAAGAGCAATGAGGTGTTGAAGCCCCTTCTTGTCCAAAGATTTCAAATTTGGAAAGCCAGAGATGGAAAGATAGGTCAGACTGGTGGGCAGCAACTGTGCCTCTGGGAAAGACTCCAAATCTTCATTTTTGCCACGGATTATGAAATATTTAAGAATGGGCAGGTTCTGCAAACCCCATCCCATCCGACTCGCAATGAGTTTCTCACAACCGTAGATGCTAATTGAGTTCAGATTGGAAGGCAAGCCCCCTTCAGGAAACGACTCAACTTCTGGACATTTGTTTAGCAACAAACTCTTAAGAGACAGGAGTACATGCATTTTTTCAGGAAGTGATTTCAGATTCTCACAACTACAGATCCATAACGATGTAAGGCTGGGGGCACGCAATCCTCCTTTTGGAAAAGATACAAAATTAGGGCAATCAGAGATATCAATACACAAGGTGACTAAATCATGTTCCGAAATGGTAAGAGATTCCAGATTGCTACACCCGTTGATTTTGATGTGATAAAGCTTTGGGAATAAATGTAATGGAAAGGACTTGAGAGAATCACAATTCCACAAACACAATTTTTCAAGGGATGAGTAGTCCAGGTGTGTTGAGAGCTCTAACTTCTTACAATCTCTAATCTCAAAGGCTTTTAATGCAGAGGGAAGACTGCCGTCGGAGTCTATCATTCCTTTCGGTAAGGACTCCAGGGCATTAAATCCTTCAATTACGAGCTTCTCCATTTCGGTTGGCAATTCCTTTAACAGCATCTCATTACAATTGCTGAGCTCCAATTCACGAATAGTAGGAGTCAATGGGAGTGGAGCCACCAGTTGCGGACAATTAATAATATCAAGTTTCGATAAAGAAGAAAGAAAGACCGGCAACCCTCCTGTTAGCTTAGGACAGTCAATAATATAAAGCTTCTCAAGTTGAGGAAAAGCTCCACCTCCATTTTCGTCACCAAAAGAATCCCATTCCTCCCACTTTGGCATGCCCGACAACGTAAGAACTTTAAGGGCACCAAATGGCTTAACTGAAGAAGAATTGCTGCCACAAAACTCATGACTCACTCTAACAACTTCATCAAACCCAACAATAGAGAGGTTTTGCAGAGAGGGTAGTTGACCAAGTGGTGGCAAGCTGCTGCAATATCTACAGCTTTTTAGATAAAGAGATGCTACATTAGAGAATGAAGGATGCCCTACCCAATCTGAAAAGCTTTTACCACCGTAGTATTGGATAGTGAGACTTTTCAAATTTGTATGGGGTCGGAGACTATCGAGGACACTTCTTTGACTTTCTGAAAAATTATTATCATCTTCCCATTCCAATCCCAACACTCTGAGACCCTCTTCCAATCCCAACTCTGAGACACTCTTTCTATTATGATATGCCCATCGATCCCATCCTAATACCAACTCTTGGAGATACATTTTATCCCTTAAGCTTGTTGCATTCAGAACATTAGTAGGAGATTTAACATTTTGGAGCTCCAATATTGAAAATGTTCCCGGGAGATTTGGGAGTTTTTCTAACTCTCCAATGCATAACCCACTACTGTAGCCGACGATAAATTTTGTCAATGTTTGGAGGGATTTTAATCCACTGAATTGTTTTGGAATCTCTTGTATGCTGGTTCCAGTAATATCAAGATGACGTAAACTAACGAGTTTCTGCATATCTCTTGGCAATGAAGCGAGCTCTCTACAATTTAATAAGATCAATGTTTGCAAATTGCACAATTGACAAATAGAATCAGGCAATCTTTTCACATTAGTGAAAGAAAGGTCCAAGTAGCGTAGAGATTTAAATTTGCCAATTGAATCTAGCAATTCAGTAATGTTCTGATAGTGCGACAGAGAGAGCATCCGTAAGCATCTTAGTATCGGCAACAAATCATGTGCTACTTTTTTAGTCAAGCAGTAGAAGGGACTATTGAAACCTTTCAAATCGAAATGTAGGAAAGTGCGCAACCTCTTAGCCTTGTGAAGGGTCTCAAACATTTTCGAGCTATGAATTTTTTTTTTGGAAAAATAGGACATGTGGCGAGTATTGTTTACAATGTCGTGAGAACAATCACCCTCCAATCTTATCATAAAATTTCCAGATATAGATTTTGCTAAATCGCTCACAAGATCATGCATTACAACACATAACTTGTTGTCACTTGATTTTTGAAATAATGATCTTGATTCTAGAGTGACGAAATACTCATTACCAACTTCTTCCATTGTTTTGTTTTTGGATTGCTGGAGGAAACCTTCTGCCATCCATAACATGATTAACTGTTCTTTTTTGAAAGCATAGCCCTTTGGGAATATTGAACAATAAGCAAAGCATTGCTTTAGATGTGATGGGAGATATTTGTAGCTTAATCTTAGAGCAGGAAAAATGCCAATCGCATCAATCGGCAAATCCCATAATTCACTCTTTAATATCTTATCCCATTCATCAACATCCGATTTAGATCCTAATAGAGCACCAATAGTCTTGATTGCTAACGGAAGGCCTCCACACTTTTTCATGATTTTTCTACCTATTTCTACCAACTCTCCATGTGCGTTAGAGTTGCCATCATGAAATGCATGTTTTGCAAATAGTGCCCAACAATTTTCTTTTGGTAACTCCTTTAGAGGATGAGTTGAAGTAGCACGCATAACTGATGCAACATAATGACTGCGTGTTGTTACGATGACCTTACTTCCTTGTGCTCCAAATTTAAAAGGTTTGCTTAGGTCCTCCCAGTGAACATAATTCTCATTCCAAACATCATCTAATACAAGTAGAAACTTCTTCCCCATTAAACACTCCTTTAGTCTAAGTTGAAGCTGATTTAGATCAGTGACATAACAAGGTGACGAAGTTACTGACTCAAGAATTTTTTTCGTTACGTTGAACACATCAAATTCTTCTAAAACACAAACCCATGCATCAATGTTAAAGTGTTGTTTCACCTTGTCGTTATTGTATACAGACTGAGCAAGGGTGGTCTTGCCAATTCCCCCCATGCCGACTATGGCAATTACAGACATCTCATTGCTGCTTATATCATCCGAGAGCAACATGTTAATGATTGCTTCCTTTTCATCATTTCTACCACAAATATCAGATTCTTCAACTAAAGATGTTGTGGGCGATCTTTCAGATAATTTCCCTCCAACACCTTCTCTTAGACCTATAAGATCCTTTTGTTGTGCTAGAGTTTCTAGTCTTTCAAGTACCTCTTTTATCTTTAGCTTTATCTCTTTGACAAAAGAATTACGAAAAGTAGAGATGGATAACTTTCGTACCTTGCTTGCAGTGGTTTGAAATTTAGCATCCAACTCGTTTATCATGGATTCAGTAGCAATCTCATCCAAGACGTCCTCCGCATCATAGATTGCATCTTTGAGCTCATCAAGCCACTCTTTCACAACAGGCTTCGTAACTTGCAACTCCTCCGCGTCTTCAAACACTGCATTGAGGGTCAAGAATGCTGTCTTTAACTTCTTTAGGAGTCCATCAGAGAGTTTTCGTCGCCGAAAGAAGTCAACGAAGTCACCAGATGCCATTTTTTCAAAAAACACTTGAAGGAAGGGAGAGAGAAAAATGGTTGCAATCTCAGCCATGGTTTCTTCTTTGGAAATCGAAGGAAATGAAGGAAGGGGAATGCAAAATGCAGAGTAAAAGCAGATAGGAAGGTGTGTTTTGGTTTAACAAGGAAGAAGCGAAGTTGTATTGATCGTATAGGGAAAAAGAAAGCCTATTGGAGTGATGGACCCACGCGGACAAGGGTAGTACCACGTGATAGCACCAGTACGTAGCAATGGTCGACTTTTTTTCTTTTTCCAGCCTGACAAACTTAATTGACTTTGGTGGATTCAATTGAATATGGCCGTTTGTGGTGGACTCCACACCATCTCACTAAACAACAAATGGAAGAACAGGAGGCGCAAAGGTAGGAATGTAGGAGTAGGAGTGAAACAGGGGCTATATCATGATAATTAATATTTTTGTTCATTAATCATTTGTCCACTTGGGTTATGGTTAGTTTGTGTTTAGGATTTCCAAAGTTTGATTTTAAAATGTATTATTTTTAAAAAAAAAAAATTGATTTTAAGAACGGAATTAAGTATATGATAAAAGAGCAATACCACGGAGAAACATTTTTTCTGAAATTCATTCGGAAAATGTGCTTCTCCATGGCACACTTGTAATTATTATAATTACAAGTGTGCCATAGAAAAGCATTTTTTCCGGATAAATTTTGGAAAAAAAAAAATTTGCTTCTTCCAAGCATTACCCTTGATAAAATTATAGTTTGACTTTTAAAATTATAATTTAGCTTTTAAAATTTTATGTTTTACAAAAAACACCCATTTGCCTCGCTGCTATTTGAAATAGTAATTTTTCTGTATTTTCGAATTGTAATTTTTTAAAAGTGCAATTATAAACGATTTATTTTTTATAATTTAGTTTAAAATTATATTTTTTTATCTACAAAATCGCAATCTAAAATGTAACCATTGATATAGTCGGAGAGATAGGGGGAGAGAGTGAATGTTGTCATAATAACTATCATAAGGCTGTTCATCGCCTATCACCAAAAGTAGGAAAAAAAAAAAAGACAAAAAAGAAAAAGAGAAAGAAAGAAAGAAAGAAATTTCAATGCATCTATTTCCTTTGAAAAAGACATACGACAATCTAGAAGTACAGAATTACCAACATATCCTCAATCAATAATTGTGCAAGTAGCCCAGCTGGGACACTATGTTTTAATATATAATTAATGCATTACAAACTAATGAAAATTTACTTTATTTCAAAGTCACGTTGCTCAGCTAAAATTTAAATAAATCAGATGTAATGTGACAGGCTAAACGCTCCCTTGAACTTTAATGCAGTCCACTATCTTTTTCTTTTACTTTTGCCCTCGTATACCTATTTGGAAGTAATTATACCATATATATATATATTAATTACTAACCTATCAACTAATTGTTTTTAATTTTCTTGGGAAAAATTTTGGTAGATTTGTTTGATGCAAAAGCTTATGATGAATCGATCAACTTTGAAAGCAGAATAGCAATTTTGTTCATACTTCAACAGATTACTACGAATCACTATTAGCTCGAAGGAAATAATCATTTCTTCTGTTTTGTTGTGGTTCTTCTAGGTGGTCTAGCTGATGCTGATTGGTCCACTGGGTAGTTGCTGTGTTTTTCCAGTTTTACTGGGGAGGAGAATAAAACAAAACAAAGAACATTATTATAATAACTATGGAAAGACTTAGCCCTCAAGGCAATCTAAGGATGGGAATCATCTAGATTGGAAAATTAGAGAAATATGAAAAGGTATCATATTTAATTAGTTGTCTTTTTCCTTCTTGGTCGACACTTTAAGTCATTAATGGTATACAATAATAAATCTCGTTGCTAACTCTAAAATCTTGTCGGTATTGAAAGGACTTGTCTGTAAACTCTTACTCACCCTTGCTCCGACACGATCCTCCATCCAACGGCCCACATGCCTTTTATCAAGTCCTGTTTGTACAAATAAGTCTTCTATTTTCAGACAAATATAGATATTTTTATTACAAAAGTCTTGTTAAAAAAACAAAGGAGGTGCATTATGATCATCTCGTAATGCAAAATAACTTGCATTAATGAAAACAGAGTTTACAAAGAGTATATATATTACAACTCTTTGTTAGAGTAAAGAACGCATTGAAATAAAGCTATTAACCAAAAAGCTAACTAACTTCCAGCTGGCTAACTAAATTAACTAAACTTGTAACTAAATTACAGCTAGATTGGAATGGCCATCTACCATTCCATGCAGTTCTGTAGACTTTTTTTTTTTTTTTTTTCTGTAGATAAATTAAAAATGATAATTAATGGTTGAGAGGGAACCACAAAAGGAGATAGGTTTGGATTCCGTTGGTGGATTGAATATGGCCATTTGTTGTGGTGGACTCCACACCTTGTCATCACTAAATCAATTAAATGAAAGAAAAAGGATAGCAGGAAACTAGTTGGATGTTTCCTGCTTTGGTTGGGGCAGACTTTCTTTTTTTTTGAAAAGGATGGGGTAGACTTAATGTTGGGTCAATGTTTTCTATTTTTTTCCTTGCTTGCGTCCTTTTTCAACTGGAGCATAAGTACGTTGGGGTAATTTTTTTCAAAAAAAAACAATATATATAGATATATATATAACAAAAGAAAAACAATAAAAAAGGTATAAAAGAAAGGAAAAATTGCACCGTTGGTCCCTGTGGTATTTCATAATTATTTTTTACTCCCTGTGGTTTAAAAAATTACTGGGAGATCCTTGTGGTATACAATAATTACAAATCGATCCCTGGCGTCAAATTCTGTTAAATTTTTTAACAGATTCCGTCAAATGCCACGTCAGCGACACGTGTCACCATCTTATGGCGACACGTGTCCATCTTAATAAAAAAAAATAAATTTATTAAAAAATAAATAAAAATACTTATTTTTTTTTTAAAAAAAAAAAAAAAATTCAAAAAAAAAAAAACTGAACGGGTGGCTTGGCCACCCATTTGGGGGTGGCCGCGCGCCACCCCCAGAGGCCGCAGGGGGTGGCGCGCGGCCACCCCTGGAAGATCCAGGGGTGGCCCGATGGCCACCCCAGACAATTGGGGGTGGCCGCGCGCCACCCCCAGACAAGTCCGGGGTGGCGCGCGGCCACCCCCAAGCCACAGGGGGTGGCCTGGAAGATCCAGGGGTGGCCCGATGGCCACCCCAGGCAACTGGGGGTGGCCGCGCGCCACCCCCAGACAACTCCGGCGTGGCGCGCGGCCACCCCCAGGCCACTGGGGTGGCTGCGCGCCACCCCCGGATCTTCCAGGGGTGGCCGCGCGCCACTCCCGGCCACTGGGGGTGGCCGCGCGCCACCCCCAGTGGCTGGGGGCGGCCAGGCCACCCCCAAATGGGTGGCCAAGCCACCCATACAATTTTTTTTTTTTGATTTTTTTTTTTTTTTAAAAGTATTTTTATTTATTTTTTAATAAATTTATATTTTTTTATTAAAATGGACACGTGTTGCCATAAGATGGCGACACGTGTCGCTGACGTGGCATTTTGACAGAATCTGTTAAAAAATTTAACAGAATTTGACGCCAGGGATCGATTTGTAATTATTGTATATCACGAGGACCTCTCAATAATTTTTTAAACCATAGGGAGTAAAAAATAATTATGACATACCACAGGGACCAACGGTGCAATTTTCCCTAAAAGAAAACTAACAAAAAAAAGTCATTTTATAAGAGCATTTAAAACATTTTTCTTAAAGGTGGTATGTTTCCTAAATTTTAGAGAAAATATCAAAAAAATTATAAAAATTGATTCACAACAATTTTCTTAAAATTTTCATTTTCTTGAAAAATGAATAGTGCTTCCCACATTGAGAAGCACTATTTACTTTCCATTTAATTGTTTATTCACAAAATATATTATCTCTCTTTTACTTTATTTTTTTTTACTTTTAATTAAAGTAAAAGTAACAAAATAATATTTTAATGATATAGGAAAAAGTAAAAAAAAAAAAAAAAAGGATTATGAGGTGTTTTTTAATAAAAAAAGTAAAAATTAATTTTATTTTCTATATGTAAAAAAAAAAATAGTTGAAAGACTACTGAAAATGTTATATGCGAGCAAAAAAAGGGTCTGGGCTCTGGAGTGGAGTTGGTTGGAATTATTTTGTTGTTTTTCAATATTTATGCTGGAGAGATAAAAAAAAAAAAAAAATAGAATTGCATGAATATTTTTGTGGTACGTAGTTGACTAGATTTGATGTGGAAGTTCCGTAAACCAAAGCAAATGTTGGATATATCGAAGACTACAAAAGTAAACAATAAATTAAGTCCGAATTCTCGGTTGCCCTTTGAAATTTTCTTTCCCCTTCCCTTTCCGTTGAAATTTACTTTTAATGATCAAAAAATAGAATTAAAGTGGTATAAAGTTAAAATAATTTATATGAAAAAGTAAAAAAAAAAAAATTTGTATTGCAGTAAATTTTTTATTTAAAAAGTAATAAAAAAAATATTGATGTAATATAAAAATTAAAAAAATTAAAAAAATTATAAAATTGATATTTTTTGGGAGGAGTAAAAAAAAGAAAAAGAAAGAAAAAAGATTTCAAACGGGACCAATAAGTGGCTGCAAAAAGGGGAGAGTTATTTCTCTCTCTAACTAACACCTACACATTTCTCTCTCTTTATGTGTAGGCAGGTAATATTTGTTGCACGATATATTCATAATACAAAATATATGGGTAAAATTCATTTGAGTAAAATTTACAACATAAGTCTCACTTATGTATTTTATATTATGCGTGTTATGCGATTTTATTATACACTAATCACAATTAGATAAAAAAAAAAAGAAACCGAAATAAGGGTGTCGGTGGAGGCGGAGAATCACGGGGCTTCAGTATTCTCAGAATCCCACTCAGTTCAAAAAAAGAGTTGCTGCAGGGAAGGGAAGGAAAAAAAAAAAAAAGAGAAAAGGAAAGCTCATGGAGATATTTTTTTACACACTGACCAGTGAATAGTGAATATTAAATAGTAAATACAACACATGTTGTTGTCTTGGTGTTAGAAGTGGGAATGCCTCCATGCGAGAGTGCCGACGGTCCTCAGGACACAACATAAATTAGCAACCATGTACATATAATAATAAGTTAAAACAAAGAGACACCCCTCTATTAAGTATTAAAAGAGACACGAATCATAGGAAAAAAAACTCTGCACAACTGTCAGGTCGCGAACTCAGGCTTGTAAAAATAAGGGGTCAAATTGAAAATAAAATATTTTGAAGGGGCAAAACTAAAATGATTAAAAAATTAAAAAATAATTTTTTTTTTTTTTTGAAACTTTTATTTTTGAAAAAAATTTTGAGGTTGGGGGATCAGGGCCCCCTACCCCTATGCAGGTCCGCCCTGACAACTGTTATGCAGAATCACCCATATCTTTACAAAAGGGCATAACAATTATACACCAATTAGGTGTCCAGATCATATAGTAGTACGTAGTAGTATTAATTAATTAGCTCCATCGATATATATATATGGGAAATGCTTGCCTTACAACCTCCACTCAACTTCCACACAACCCTCACTTACATGTGTGTGGGACCTACATGTATGGGACCCACACACATGTGAGTAGGGGTTGTGTGGAAGTTGGGTGAGGGTTGTATGTGTGTTATCTCCATATATATATATATATATATATAGAGAGAGAGAGAGAGAGAGAGAGAGAGAGAGAGAGAGGATGAAAGTGACTAGAAACTGCATGCATTTATGATTTACCTATACTTCGGATGATGTGGCACTCTCTTTGTCCTTTTGAAAGTGACTTTTCTCTCCCGAGTCTCCCTATTTTTCTTCTCTCTGTCACTCCCCTTACACACCTTGCCCCGTTTAGTAACTCCTTTTCCCTTTCCTCTCCTTTTTTTGGAGAATTTTTTTTTTGAGTAAAAGTAAAAAATTGATTGATGTGATATAAAGTAGAAAGAATTTATATAAAAAAGTGAAAAAATTTTATATTATAGTAGGTTTTTTTATTTAAATAATAATAAAAAGTTGTTGATGTGGTATAAAAAGTAAAAAAGTTAAGAATGTTTTGAAGTTGATATTTTTGAAAAATGTGAAAATAAAGGGAGGAGAAGGGGAGGGGGTTATTAAACAGGGCAGTCCAAGGAAAAGGAAAGCAAAAACTTGGAGGTTTCCTGCTTTGTACGGAGCAGAATTATGTTGGGTCCATTGGGGCATAATTATGTTGGGGTCATTTTTTCACAAAAAAAAAAAAAAAAAAAAAAAAAAAAAAATTGAAAACAAAAGAAAAGAAATTAAAAAAAAAAAGAAAAAAAAAAAAGAAGAAGAAAAACTATACTTTAACCCCCTTAATGTTTCATTTCTTTTTTAATTTTACCTCCAAAGTAAAAAAAAAATAGTAATGCACCCCAACTAGGTTTTTTAGTTTTGCAATGTAGCCAATTCTTTCGAAAATATCTTTAAATTTTATTTTTTGACATGTCCACACAAAAGGAGGAGGGAGATTCAAACTAGTGGCCTCCACTTCATGAGGTGTGGTCCCCAGTCGATTGAGCTACTTCTTGAGGACAATGAAAGCAACCATCTAATATCATATAAAGCAACTATTTATTTGTACTTCAAAATAAAAAGAAAAGTAATTCTGGTGGCAATAGAATTGCAAAAATATAAAAGGAAAAAAATTCTCACCCTAAGGTCCTCCATATGGTGATCCTTCAAACAACCAATATGATATTCCCTTGCGCATCGAGGGAACAATACACGTAATTAGTTACGTAAACAAACAAACTAGAAATGCAAAGCATTTTAAACATAGGACTTTGAATAGTCCAGATGTGAATTAATTGAATATAAACTACTTTGGTAACAGAAAATAATTGAATAAGGACCAAAATTTCTATTGAAATTATGGGCTATGCAAGCATCAAGATCAACAATGATTAAAAATCTGTCAAGTTGACGATGTAAATTTAAAGTTAATAAGACATAAAATAAATACCAAGGAACACCAATTGATATATAAAAAGTCAGAAGTATACAATTCTTGATATATAGCAAATATGGCCCCCAGTTATATATCACAAGAAATTAGTCAAAACAAAACATATATATGACAAGGAGTAATCACTTGAAGGCCCTTAAGTTTCAAATTACAGACTATTGAGATGGCATACAATCACCAAATAAAGTGTGTAGTTCACTCCACACACTACACACTTTATTTTGCTGAAAAAAAGAAGAAGAAAAAAAAAAAAGGAAGAAAAAACTTGACTTACCACTGCTTGTTAAATGTGTAGTCGTAGTCTTTGTTAGGCATTGAGTCTGTTAGAATTATCTGTTAGTATTTTATTATTATTAGTATTATTTCAATTGTTGCTTTAGTTATAGACGAGTCTTTAGTATTTGTATTTAGTTAGAGGTCTCATGTTTATCTCTTTTATCTTTATCTTTTAGGAGTCGTGTTGACAGTATGTTAGGTTGTTGAGTTAGGAGTCAAATAGAAGTTCTATTTCATGTGGAACTCTATTTTATATTGTATTCCATTCTTTTAAATACTGCTTTGTTATTGAATAAGAAATCAATGAAGTGAATTATCAAACATTGTGTTTGTGAATTCCGAGTACCTCTAATTGCTCAACCAAAGAGGTCTACGATTCCTCGAAAATCCTACAATAAGAGGTCTAGAATTCCTCGAAAATTCTAACATATCTTTCTTTTTTTGTTAATCCTTATCTGACGTTACGTAAGCACGTAACACTGCTATTATTGTTAAATCGAGTAGCTCATTTCATGAATATGTCAACGTACATGTAACTAGTAAATGATATATTCATTTGATATGTGATCAAATGTTACAAACTTTACAGTTTAAGATAAATGACCCGTTTAGGCTATGTTATAAATAAATTCTACTTGGCAATGTTAGAACAGGTCACTCAGGTGACAAAACATATAACCACAATAACATCAGCTGGTTGAGCAAACTCTAACAATGGGTACCCATCATTAGCATCAGTTGTTTGAGCAAGGGTAGCTAGCACTACACGCATAATTTAGACAGCAGCATCAGATTCCCATTGTCAATTTCAAGAAGATGCATGTCCTATAATTCATTAAACAGCTAGTGTCACATTTTCTTTAAATAAAGAACTTGTGCATATGAACTTTATAACATAGCAAACATGATGCAAAACAAACCTCTGCAATTCAAACTGATGGTAGATTTCTTGAAAGAGGAACAACCATGAAGTTTCAGACAAACTCTTCCAGCGGTCCAACAAAGCATTAATGCACGCATTCATGAAGTTACAGAAAATGTTCCCCATCTCTAGGAAAATATACTCCGGTAAATATTTATTTGCACTGCCCACATGTAGCTCAAACTATGCATAACAACCTACAACAAACATAAAAACAAGCACAAATGTAATGTTTCACAAACAAACGACTGGGTCTTTTAAAACCATAATCTAAAATAGCATTGAATACCCACTTAAACTCCTTTTTCAATTTCTCATTTCAACATTTTGATAATTGAATGAGTCAGAAATTACGTTAGCTTCCAATCAACTCAGTGCCAATTAGATATCAGGCAAACTGCCATTTTGTTTTACCATAAATCAAGGCTGCCACCTTAACAATGATCACACGGTACCATTTTGGTAAGAATATGGTTTAAAATAAGCTAGAAATTCTTTTTGGCACAAATAAAAGCATGCATAAAAAAAATAGCAAATTAGGCTTCGTGGGCTAGGTTGTTACTCAACAGTTGGAATCAGTTACAACAGTTGAGTTGCATTTAACCGAAAGCCTAGCGTACGAATTGGGTATCAAAAGAATTATTGAATGAAAGAATCTTGGAGTGTTGCTTACTCGAATTAGCCTAGAGAAATTGGGCTTCTTCGATTGCCCAAACCCATTTTATATTATCCAAACACAATTTAAGTCTTTTCCCCCCCTAAAGTAGACATTAGTTACACATTTCAAATACAGGAAAAATCTAATCGATTAAAGATTACACATTTACCATCTACTGTAGAAATGAAAAACACTCAAAAACAGCAACTCTCAAAATCTGTCCCTAAATTTGTGATTTCCAATATCGGAAAGAACATAACCAACATTATCAATAAAAACAACCATTGAAACTAAATTCACAACATAAAATTACACCAGAGGTAGATTAACATATATCTTTACAGTAATGATGACAAGTATAAAACCCAAGTTCCAACAAATACAAAACCCAAGTTCCAAAACATCCAAGTGATCGAAAGCAAATTTGTCTGGAATGATGAGCATGTTCTTCGTTTAATTTATTAAAACCAAGTTGTTTGTTTTGTCCATATCGATCCAGCTTCATCACCAGCCAGCCGACATAACTCTTGCTTCACTATTAGTACTCTTTCTTCTGCAAAACCAATTAATATAAAATTCAATTTGGTTCTAAATACTTATAACACAAAACACGCATTGATGTATGTATGATTGAGAGAGAATTGCTCACCCATAAAGCATTGATGGAATGAAGTCATAGATAGCCATCACAGCAAAATCTGCAAAATATTATAATAAATTCAGTTGTATTTTGGGTTTCTTGTGGATGTTCTTGGGTTCTCTTTTGTGGGCTAGCAAGGCTGTTCTTTGTATACTTGCTATGTACTTTTGATAGGTAATTAAAATTTATTAAGAATAAAAGCAGGCGCCCTTACGTACACAAGAAGTATACAAAGTAGACCCCAAAGCTAACCCGAAAAACCATCAGGCAACCCAAGCACCAGGAGAAAAACCCAATGCCCCGAGAAACAAACCACAAAAAAACCCCCAAGGCATACAGCCCTACAACACATGGTTCTTGCCTTTTCTACACCTAGAAGAAATTTTAGAGTCCCCATAATCAACAGAACTTTGCAGATTCAGAAGCTCCTTCCTGCCCTTAGTCTTATAGTGCTTAATCATTTCATCCGAAATAGCCCTGAAACTCTCTTCATGTTCCTCAGACACATTCCCCGCACACTCCTGGGACAAACTCTCCCAAAACCCAACAACCTTCTTCCTAACATCCATCTCCCACTCCGATATCTACTTCTCATCCAACTCAGCTGAAGAGAGTGAAACTGACATCTCCAGAGCTAGAGGAAGAAAACACGATTCCCCATCTACGTCCAACGGATCCACACTCACTGAAGCCACCCCAGATTTTGACCCCAAAGAAATCTCCGACGAAGTCTCTTGCAGAATCACAGTCGGTCCTGCGCCTGCATCACTGTCTGGATCAAATTGCCTACAGCTAGGCGATTTTTAATAAAATCTTCTTACTTATAAAAAAATAAAAAAACAGAGAGCAAGAGAAATCAAATGGGAGTCAAAGAGAGATAATGGGATTATAAATGCAAAAAAAAAGTATAAACTTTCTTGTAAAACAGAATGTGGAAGAAAAAGATAAACAAGCACCTCATCTTCGTTTAATTTATTAAAACCAAGTATTTTGTTTTGTCCATATCGATTCAGCTTCATCACCCGCCAGTAGACATAACTCTTGCTTCACTATTAATACTCTTTCTTCTGCAAAACCAGTTAATATAAAATTCAATTAGGTGCCAAATTATAATAAGTATCCAAGCTACAGTTGGAGACTATCACCTAGTCACAGTTGAAGACTGCAACCTAGCTACAGTTGAAGTCTATTTGTATTATTATCATCTACCCTAATTCTCCTATAAGTAGGAACATGTTATATAGTAAACATCACCAAAGATATAAGAACAAAATATAGCCTTTTAGACTTTATCCTGTGAATGTAGGTCATAGACCAAACCACATAATTCTGTGTCTTTATTTATATTCCGCTTTATATTTATATGTACATTGCATTATATTATCTTTCATGGTATCGGAGCATATAATGCAATGTACAAATAAATATACAAAAAAGTTAGATGCATATGAAAATTTTCTATTTGGATTCACATACAAAAAAGTTCATGCCAGAAGAAAACAATGGAGCATCTCATGTCTAGAAACTTTAATGGCAAAAATAGTGACTATAGAACTTGGATGATGCATGCCCACCAAAGTCAACCTCTGGAGTTTTGACAATACAAATGCTTCACTGGGTTATCTGTTCTACAGGATCAACTCCAGCAACCCTTCCAACATTAGCATTACATTCTAGCAATATCTACAGTGCCACAGGGAACACTTGGAAGAGGAAAACACTCTGCAATTGGCCAAAATAACTAACATCACAAATGCAAGTATATCGAAGGAAGCTGAAAAGAAAAATTAACCCAGCTTGTGTGGACCAAAAATAAAAAAAGGCCAATCTGCTTCTTTCATTGCAATATCTCTACAACCGAACTTCCATCTTTATTTTTTATTTTTATTTCTTTGCAATACATAACCTCTATTCTTACAATCTTCCATGAAATACCCTGAGTTCCATAAGATAATTCACTAAAAATGTCTGAGTAATTAGATCTTCACCACTAAGAAAAAAAGGTTTCAAGAACACTACTTACTCAAGAAAAACAAAAACTCACCTATGTGAAAAGCCCATGGATATCCATCACAGCAAAATGATCCCCTCCATCTTGACAGATAGAGCAGAGTTCATCATTTACATTACTCGACAATTTACAACCTTTTGATAAGGATATAGACAATTCATGAAGAGAAACTTGGTCGAAGTGTAAATCTGTAGGTAACTGCAAAAACAAATGAAGAAAAAAATTAAAGAGGAAAGCTAATACAATTTACAACCTTTTTACAGGGATCAAAATGTTCCAGGAGCACAAAAATGAAATAGAAACCAAACAAGTATTTTAAATAATGACATTTCCTTTAATTTAAGAGAAAATATCAAACAGTTTAAAGCATAAGGTATGTGTTGAACCCCGCACATTTAATGATGTAACAAGTGATCTCATTGTCAAAACGGAGTACTTCATATTATTCATCCAAAAAAAAATACTCACATGGAAAATGGCAACATAACCACCAACTACTTGAAAGCACAATGAATCCCGTAGCAATCTCTGCAACATAACCACTTCTCTTTTGGCAATAGAACTGCAAAATATAATTTGGCATGAAAAAAAGCCTCACTATTGTAATCATTCAAACAGTCAACATGATACGTAATCTCTTTGAAAAAAACTCTCAAAAACTGTCCCTGAATTTGTGATTTCCAACATCGGAAAGAACATAACCAACATTATCAATAAAAACAGCTGTTGAAACTAAATTCACAACATAAAATTACACCAGAGGCAGACTAACATATCTCTATTCAGTAGTGACGACGAGTATAAAGTTCCTGGAACAAGAGAATTAACAATACAACAAATACAAACCAAAGTTCCAAAACATTCCAAATTGTTTCTCAAACAAACATAAACTATACTTGATCATTCATTTCAAGAGATCAAAAGCAAATTCGTCTGGAATGATGAGCACGTTCTGCTAATCATGGTTCTCCTGCTGCTGCTTGTACTTCAGAAGCCTCCTGAAGAGCATGATGGCTGGCTCAGAGTGAAGAGTTGCGTGGAAGGAACCCTATTCATTCTGTAAAAAAAAATATATACATAAATAAAAAGAAATTCAAAGTATTCGTGCATCCTATCCATATATCTTATATATGATTACTACAAACTCTGATGAAAATTTTGTCTTCCAAACAAGATGAAAAATTCATACATCACACCACTTCAATTTGCTTATAGGGAATAGACAAAGTCAAATAAAATAAAATCTAATAATTGTAGTTTGTTAAAGTTAATTCTTCAAAGTATCAAGATACAAAGAATAAAAAAGCAACTATTGTTAGGTTACTAACATTTCAAAAAATGTGAAAAAACATCACAAACCCTAATTACTTACTTCAAAAAGGAGCTGATTCTTGGGAAGCGGCTTCGCCATTTCAGGAAAAAGTAAAACTTGTAGTTGTAATCCAATAATTGGATCTGACCCAATTTCTCACTGTGAAAAGTAACACAAATTCAATGACGAGGAAATGATCAAAGGTGATCAAAGTACAAGTATCCAAATTGTTAATGAGTGAACAAAGAAAGATAAACATAATAAAAAACAGAGCAACAGAAATCAAATTTAAGTTGGAAAGAGAGATAATGGGGGAGGAAGCGAATGTGGAAGAAGAAGAAAAACCATGTTTTTGTTTTGTCCATATCGATTCATCTTCATCACCCGCCGGTAGACATAACTCTTGCTTCACTATTAATTAGTAATCCACAGTAGACCCTACGAAAATATATATTTCTTCTGCAAAACCAGTTAATATAAAATTCAATTAGGTGGTAAATAATTATGACAAACAAAACAAGCACCTTGTGTAACAAACAAGTCTAAAGATTTTTTCTTTTGGAACACATTCATGCAATATCTGCAGTACCACAGGAAACATTTGGAAGAGGAAAACACTATGCAATTGCCCAAAATAACTAACATCATAAATGCATCTCAAGCAGATCCAAGGAAGCTGAACGGAAAAATTAACCAAACTTGTGTTGACTGAACATTGATCAATTATAGGAATAAAAACTGCCCATTCACAAGAACAGCAACAATAAACCCAAAGGAATGGAACAATATAAATGTAAAGACAATAGGTGTGCATGTAGATATAGACAACACGAACAAGATAAGGGAAAAAATAAGTAGATATATAATGCATAAAACAATAAGAGCAGAATTTATTGTGTTTTTTTTTTTTTTTTTTTTTTGGTGGGTTTGGGATTGTTGTTCTCCTTTGGCAGCCATTACACTCCTGAGGTTAGGCATCAGTAGCAAAGTTTATCTTTCCAATCTTGAAATCACTTGATATTCAAAACGTAAAGGAAAGCCAATCTGCTTATTTCATTGCAATATCTCTACAACCTAACTTTCATCTTCTTCGTTTTTTTTTTTTTGCAATACAAAACCTCTCTTCTTATAATCATGTATCAAATACCTTGAGTTTCTTAAGATAATTCGCTAAAAATGTCTGAGTAATTGGATCTTCACCACTAAGAAAACATGGTCTCAAGAAAAACAAAAACTCACCTATGTGAAAAGCCCATGGACATCCAACACAGCAAAATGATCCCCTCCATCTTGCCATCTTGACAGAGGTCTTGCCAACTGAATCATGCTATTTGACAAATGAGTAAACAATTGATTTTGGACATCAATCACAAAACCACCCGAATGATTTGAAACAGGAGCTTCAAAACGTGAGGGGGCTGACCTGCTCAGTAAATGTAAATAAAATCCCTCTCTAGCAACTACAATATTGAAACAGAACATCGGTCCCAGAAGAAGCAAATTTACCTCGGAGTTCCAGCAACTACAAAAGATTCCAAATCCCTTTTTGGAACCGACCAACAATTTTTGTCCACAAGAATAATATGCTACTTTGGTCCCATCTGGCAGCACATCTTCCTCAAAGACCAACTTATGCAAGCATAGATCTCTTTCAAAAGAATGTGGGGAGAAAACTGAAAAGGTGAAAGTTAGAGCTAGTTGTGATCAGAATTATGAAAGAGCAAAGGATTTAATAAGACATTGCACACATATGTCAGTATAAAAATACTTACTTTCTTGCTGGTCTTCTCTTACAATAACTTTGAGATGAGCTACACTTTGAACAAATGTCAAATGATTTTGGAACAAAAATTGGCTTTGGTAATCTGCAATAATCCAAATAAAACCCAAATTTCAGTATCATTGAGCTTGTAAATTAATTGTGGAAATAAAATCTGTCTTCCTTACATAAATTAAAGAAAATGGGTAATTACCTTTTCCCCCCAACCAGCCATTGTCAACATGCCCCCATGAACTGACACCTCGACCAAAAGAGAGCATCCAACTACCAACTTTACATGCTTTGCCCCCCTCCGTCAGGGAATCCCGTTAACTTGGACGGAATATTCCATTTTTGGGCGTTAATTTTGGTTTAAAGACCAAAATGCCCTCCAGCAGTAATTAATAAAAAAATATTAAAATTAATATGTTTAAAAAAGTTGAGGGCATTTAAGTCTTTTTACGAATTAAACTGACGGAATGGGGCAAAGTATGTAAAGTTGGTAGCTGGATGCTCTCTTTTGGTCGAGGTGTTAGTTCATGGGGCTATGTTGACAATGGCTGGTAGTTGATGGGAGAAAAAGGTAATTACCCTAAAGAAAATCTATAAAAGATTAAAGAAAATAATCAAGTAAACATTACGTTTACAAAAACGCCACATAAATTTATTATCTAAAATTGAAAAAGGAAAGAAAATCTGGAAATGAAAAGGGATTAGAGCTGTCCAGTAGTCATCCAATCCTACAAAAATTGTAAAAAAAAAAAAGAAAGGGTAGACTTTAGGTTGTGTACTTGTGAACGTACATTTGGCCAATTGACTGACCAAACTGTCTTCAGTAAGTAAGTTGCGCACATAGACCTCACAAAGATGAAATAATGATCAAACATGTTGATTGTAAGAGCACAAAGAGACCCTGACGAATCAATATACCTTTGTATCACTAACTGGAACACATGCAGGAGAAGTGCTTGCCCCCAAAGCAAAAACGACACACCAAAAGGAGGTTTATACCATTTCAGAGTTCACAAAGCAGCTAAATAAAAGAGATGTTATGGTACTGAATTTCACAGGCAATAGAATCAAATACACAAAAATAACAAGGGTGGGTGAGGATTGGTTTAAGTCCTTGTTGCTTGCAAGAATTTCGAAATACTTCTTAGGATCTATAATTTCTTTCTATCCTTTATGGACTCACTACTCATCAAATTTATAATAAGCTAATGATTAATTTCTGTTGCAATTACCCAATGAAATTTAAACTTGCTTACACAAACCAATTGGCAAATAGATATAAAAACAGAAAACTAAAAATGTATAAGGAATTGTGAAATATTTTGGAAAATTCATCTAAAGAATATGCATAAAGTGAAACTGAACAATGTGAACTCTTGAAACAAAATAATGAAAGCAAGTATCATTGTCTAGGTGTATGTCAGCTCAGATCATCCCAACAACCTAAGTTCAAGAAAAGTGTTTTTTTTTTTTTTACCTATTGAATTTGTAAATAGTTCATACTCCATGTATCCCAGGGGCCAATCTCTTACCAAGGTTGCAAATCAAGAATCAAGATTGAGTTTGTAGAATGTAAACTGATTCGAGCAATGTGTCTATAAGCATGATTTACCCTTAAACCAATTTGTTTCAGCACAATTAACAAGACTATTGGAAGATGGCTAATTAGTTGATCTAGATAATGGCATAATGGCACTAGTACAGATAATGTCACCAAGCACAGCTTCAGTTTTCTCATCTCAACATTTTGATAATTGAAGAAATAAAAAACCAGTACTAGCTTCCAATTGGTTCAGTGTCGACTGGATATTTTAGGCAGCTTGCCACTTCGTTACCATAGATCAAGTCATGCACCTTAATGGGATCATACAATAGCCACAAGAAAATACTTTGCTGACACTGATTACCTTGTCTGGAATGATGAGCATGTTCTGTTAAGCCTGGTTCTTCTGCTGCTGCTAATAGTTAAGAAGTTTTCTGAAGAGCATGATGTCTGGCTCATAGAGATGAATTGCGTGGGACCCTATTCATTCTGCAAAAAAATAAATGCATAAATATTTACCAAGAAATTCAATTCCTACATCCAATCCATATGCACACACACACACGATATAATTACTAAAAGCTCTGATGAAATAACAGAAACAAAGGGAATAGAAAAACTCAAATAAAATAAAATCTAATAATTGTAGTCATTTCTTCAAAGTATCAAGACACAGAATAAAAAATCAATTATTGTTAGTTCACTAACATTTCAAAAAAATGTGAAAAAATGTCACAAACCCTAATTACTTACTTCATAAAAGAGGTTGATTCTTGGGAAGCAGCTTTCGCCATTTCAGGAAAAAGCAAAGCTTGTAGTTGTCATCGAATAACTGCATTTGAACCCGTTTCTTACTGTGAAAAGTAACACAAATTCAATGATGATGAAATGATCAAATGTGATCGAAGTACAATCATCCAAATGATCGAATGAGTGAACAAAGAAAGATAAACATAATAAAAAACAGAGAGCAAGACAAATCAAATGTGAGTCAGAGAGAGATAACGGGAATACAAATGCAAAAAAAAGCATAAACTTTCTTGTAAAACAGAATGTGGAAGAAAAAGAAAAGCAAGCACCTTATCTTTGTTTAATTTATTAAAACCAAGTTTTTTGTTTTGTCCACACCGATTCAGCTTCATCACCCACCAGTAGACATAACTCTTGCTTCACTAGTAGTACTCTTTCTTCTGCAAAACCAATTATTATAAAATTCAATTAGGTGCTAAATAATTATAACACAGAAAACAAGCATTGATGAATGTATGATTGAGAGAGAATTGCTCACCCATAAAGCATTGATGGAATGAAGTCAAGGCTGAAGCAGAATAAACTATGGGACCGAAATGTTCCTAGAGCACAAAAATGAAATAGAAACCAAACAAGTATTTTAAATTATGACATTTCCTTTAATTTAAGAGAAAATATCAGACAGTATAGAACTGCAAAATATAATTCGGCATGAAAAAAACCCTCACTATTGTAATCCTTCAAACAGTCAACATGATAAGCAATCTTTTCACACTAAGGGCATGTTATAGTATATTATGGAGTTTAAGAATCCAAGTTAGAGTTGAAGAGTATCACCTAGTCACAGCTGAAAGACTGTAACCAAGTTACAGTTGAAGTCTATTTCCTAGTTGTAGTTGAAGTCTATTTGTATTATTCTCATCTACCATAATTCTCCTATAAGTAAGAGCATGTTATATTGTAAACATCACCAAAGAAATAAAAGCAAAATGTAACCCTTTAGGCTTTTATCTTGTAGATGTAGTTCATAGACCAAACTACGTAATTCTGTCTTTATTTACATTCCGATTTATATTTATTTATAGATTGCATTATATTATCTTTCATGGTATCAAAGCATAAAATGCAATGTACAAATAAACATACAAAAACGTTCAGATGCATATGAACATATTCTATTTGGATGCACATACAAAAAATTTCAGGCCACAAGAAAACAGTGAAGCATATCATGTCTAGAAACTTTAATGGCAAAAACAGTGACTATAGAACCTGGATGATGCATGCCCACCAAAATCAACCTCTGGAGTTCTGACAATACAAATGCCTCACTAGGTTATCTGTTCTACAGGATCAACTCCAGCAACCCTTCCAGATGCCACAGCATTAGCATTACATTCTTGTAATATCTACAGTACCACAGGGAACACTAGGAAGAGGGAAACACTCTGCAATTGGCCAAAATAACTAACATCATAAATGCCACTCAAGTAGATCGAAGGAAAGCTGAATGGAAAAATTAACCCAACTTGTGTTGACCAAAAATAAAAAAGGCCAATCTGCTTCTTTCATTGCAATATCTCTACAACCTAACTTCCATCTTTATTTTTTATTTTTATTTCTTTGCAATACATAACCTCTCTTCTTACAACCTTCCATGAAATACCCCGAGTTCCATAGGATAATTCACTAAAAATGTCTGAGTAATTAGATCTTCACCACTAAGAAAAAAAGGTTTCAAGAACACAACTTATTCAAGAAAAACAAAAACTCTCCTATGTGAAAAGCCCATGGATATCCATCACAGCAAAATGATCTCCTTCATCTTGACAGATAGAGCAGAGTTCATCATTTACATTACTCGACAATTTACAACCTTTTGACAGGGATATAGAAAATTCATGAAGAGAAACTTCGTCAGATGTGTAAATCTGTAGGTAACTGCAAAAACAAATGAAAAAAAAAAATTAAAAAGGAAAGCTATTAGAACTTATTTCTTGTTAAATTCCTAATCACAAAACCACGATTTCTTATTTCTTCTCATAGAGGTCTTGCCAACTGAATCATGCTATTTGACAAATGAGTAAACAATTGATTTAGGACATCAATCACAAATCCACCCGAATGATTTGAAACACTCCTGGCTTGCAACATGAGCTTCAAAATCTGAGGTGGTTGACCTGCTTAGTAAATGTAAATAAAATCACTCTCTAGGAACTACAATATTGAAACTAAACATTAGTCCCAGAAGAAGCAAATCCCTTTTTGTAACTGACCAACAATTTTTGTTCATGAGAATAATATGCTATTTTGGTTCCATCTGGCAGCACATCTTCCTCAAAGACCAACATATGCAAGCGTAGATCTCTTTCAAAAGAATGTGGGGAGAAAAGGTGAAAGTTAGAGCTAGTTGAGATCAAAATTATGAAACAGCAAAGGATTTAATAAGACATTGGACATAAATATCACTAGAAAAATACTTACTTTCTTAGGGTAGCTAAAGATAAGCAATGCTTGAACACTGAGGTGTTGAAGCTCCTTCTTGTCTAAATATTTTTTAAATTTGGTAAGCCAGAGATGGAAAGAGAGGCCAAACTGGTGGGCAGCAACTGTGCGTCTGGGAAGGACTCCACATCTTCAGAATTGCCACCAAATGTCAAAAGTTCAAGAAAGGGGAGGTTTTGCAAACCCCATCCCATTTGACTTGCAATGAGTTTGTCACAAGCGTAGATGTTCATTGATTTCAGATTCAAAGGCAAGCCCCCTTCAGGAAACCACTCAACTTCTGGACAAATAATCACATCTAATTTCTCAAGAGACGAAATGAGTATGTGCATCTTGTCAGGAAGTGATCTCAGACTCCTTCATCTCTAACAATGCGTACCCATCACTAGCATAAGCTGTTTGAGTAAGGCTAACTTGAGACTTCTTTAACTCCACACTTGATTTACAAAGTGGTAGCGTATTCCCATGCATTGTCAGCTTTAGGAAGATGTCTTATAACCCATTAAACAGTTCAGACATCCTGTAATGCAAAACCAAACAATTTCTTGGTCAATTAATACCAAAGTTTAGGGAAAGATAATATGTGAACCGTTTGAATATGTATGAGCAACCATCGAAGATACAGAGCAAACTGGGAAGTTTTGCAATAAAAATCAACTAAAAGCATCGATGAAATAACATTTTAGTCATCAAAGACATATAAGGCCAATCATTCTTACTTGTATTTGTCTTTCTATTCTAACAAAAATTTAAAACAATGAAAAAGGAATTTACAATGCAAGTTTGCGTGCTCCAGTGACAAATTTAAGATAGAACTCTTCATAAGAGAAAAATACCTAATAGGAGTGATAGTGGCAGGAATTGATGATTGACAGTAAAATGAAGATTTATAAAAATGTTGTGTCTTATTTTTCTTAGAAGCGTTTTGAGTTTTGAGAAGAATTTTGTAGTTGGTTTTGAAAAATGTGTTTGTAATGGGGGCACATCTTAAAATCCCTTTGGTTAACAAGTTTTGAGAAGAGTTTTCAGTGTTTGAGAACTGAAGAAACTTTTAGAATATTTTACCAAACACTTCAATTTTTATTTTTTATTTTTTTTATTTATTTAAAGAAAATGAAACAGTTACATAACCAAATGGCAGAAACCAAATATAAGGCAGCATGACTTATACGCAACACTAAAACATCACAAAACCAGAAATCATATCAAACAACATTCACTAATTTCTTCCAACCAACCTTTCTTTCAAGTAGCTTCAGGCTTACATACAATTGAAATTCTATCTTCAGCAAGATCTAAAACCAATTCAACAGTTGCAAAGTAGAATAAGAGTAGTGCTAATTCTATTACAGGATATGCCAAAAGCAATGATTTCTCTGTCATTCTGAAACACGAGAGAAACCATGATTATTACTTCTGGGGTTCACCATACCTCAAAGCTTGCAAAAGCTTGAATGTTGATGACAATGGCAATGAGGATCCATTATATATCGTTGTTAGTACCAAGCCCAACTCCTTCCCTCTATCGGGCAAGAGGATTAGTAGCCCACATCACATGTACCTACAACATATACACACTAATTTCAATACCCAAAAGGCAAAGTAAAAGGCAAGCAGAGAATCCCCTGTTTGCGTGCTAAAAAAAAGGATGGAAAAATAAGAAAACAACACCTAGAGATTATATATGTGTACTATTGACAAAGAAAAGAACCACCAATAAAAAAGTACCTGCACCTCTTAGTCAATGGATAATGTCACCATCTAAAACCAGCTTCAGGTTTTCATTTCAACATTTTGATAATTGAAGGTATCAGAAACAAAACTAGCTTCCACTTGGTTCAATGCCAGCTAGATATCAAGCAAACTGCCATTTTTTTACCAAAAATCAAGTCAGCCACCTTAACAATGATCACACGGCAGCCACAAGAAAATCCTTTTCTATCATTGATTACCTTTTCCCTTATAGCAACTTGCAGAAGAAAAGGTACTGAATGGTAATTCAAAGCCTACACTTTTACAAGGTCCACAGGTTCCTACTAGCTTTTAGTACCTATTCATGAGAAAATAGTTGAACGTCTGAACCAACAAAGAAATAACAACACATGCATAGTAGATTGAAATGGAAAACATACACACGTGCATCGGATGATATGAATAGTTTGTGCAAATAAAGATAACTTAGTTTATCGAAATATGCAACTATGAAATGAAATGGAATGAATTATGAAATGAAATGGAAAACATACACACGTGCTAATGCAGATTCCATCCCAAAGACTCTCGTTTTCAATATCCTGCACATCATCACTGTGGTTCACATTATCTTCTTGATCCATTTCCTCACTGTCAACACTTGGTTGAGCTTTTTCCACAACTTACCATTACACTTAATTGTTATGTCTACCTGCAAGCACAATCCATAAAAATCCTAATCATGCTTGAAAAAACTTGGTTGGCACATTCAAAAATGAACACTTAATTATCACGAATATATAGAAAGATGCATATGCATGACGATTGCAGGTCTTAGTAGTCAATGTCATTAATACAATATCCATGATGATTGCAGGTCTTACGCAATTTACCACCAGAAGAGTAAGCTTTGGATCAAACAAGTGCCGCACTAAGTGGATCAAATAACACAAAATATTCTTATTATCATCACATTTATTATTCCTGATGCTGTTTTTGTTATTATAAAGTCTAAAATCAGTAAATTAATATCTGCTACGCACCTCTGACAGGGAATCGAAAACATGCATAAATCAACAATTTCGTAGCACTTGAATAGATATATACGAATATATTCATGGATAGGACAGCAGCACAACGTGTTTCTATGCTTAATCGGAACCAAAGTTTAGGGGAAAGATTGTGGCTTTGAAGTTATTAAGGAATGGAAAAATGAAGTAGGTTGTTTATGCCTCAAATCATAATAGGAAATACTGAATTTTTAAGGGTTTGATTATGCATGAGCAACGAAAAAAAAAGAGCAAACCTAGAAGTTGTACACTAAAAATCAACATCTCAGTAAATCAAACAAATATGCAAAATAACTGGATATATAAGGCCAATCGTTGACTTACTTGTCTTGGTCTTTCTATTCTAAGAAAAAGTTCAAATCTACAAAAAATTTGACAATTTACAGTGCAACTGCAAGTCTGCATGCTCTGTTTGTTTACATGATTTGATTCCACGCATATTACACTTGTTTTTTACAACAAAAAGCGATCCTATAAACAAGGAACTGAGAATTTACAGTAATATCAAGATTTATAGAAAGACAAATCATGGGAACATACTCAATTCTCTATCAATATAAGAGAACAGTTTGAAACTCACAGAGCTAGCAAAATTAAAACTTTACCATAAAGCATCCACCAATGCATAGAATGGTCTCCAATCTCCATATTCAATGTAAACATCCCGGACACATTTTTTTCCTCAAATAGGTAGTGAGAAAAACCACGAAACCAATGAGTTACTTGATCGATGCAGCCTAGGACCTCTTTTCTTCTCACAGCTTCTTCCTCACTCTCATACAGCCCCGAATCAACCAAGAACTACAAACAATATAGACGTTTATTTATATAAGAAAATTCGCTATAAAGCGACTCTAACCAAGCCAACAAAAAGAAAAGAAATCAGAACGAATCTTTACCTTTTCCAATTCCATACTGCGCTGAAGATCGGCCTCGGTGGGTCCGGCAAGAGAGATTGGCTTTGTGATGCCGCACTTCGCCGCCGTCTGTAGCGAAGAACCGTTTGGACTCTCAGAATCCATCATTTCAGCCCAACACCAAAACAAATGAATCTAAAAGCAACGATAGACGGAGAAGTTCTGTTTTATCAAAGATAGCAACTAAGCAAATTAGAAGAGATTGGGTAAAATATATTGATAAAATTAGATGGTTGAAAAGTTCACGTACCGAAATTGGAGAAATCTTGCTAGACTTGTAGCTTATTCAATCACTTCCTCATCAATCCATATTTGGTCGACGTGAGCAATCTTGCGCCATTCTTTTCCCTTTTTACTTTGCCACTCTTTCTTCAACAAAGGACAATTGTAGATTTTTAGAATAGAAAGGGAGGCAGGTAACCCCTGTTCCGGCATGAACTTGAGCTTAGGGCACTGCCAGATATCCAAGAATTCAAGAGCAATGAGGTGTTGAAGCCCCTTCTTGTCCAAAGATTTCAAATTTGGAAAGTCCCAGATGGAAAGAGAGGTCAGACTGGCGGGCAGCAACTGTGCCTCTGGGAAAGACTCCAAATCTTCATTTTTGCCACCGATTGAGAGATGTTTAAGAATGGGCAGGTTCTGCAAACCCCATCCCATCCAACTCGCAATGAGTTTCTCACAACCATGGGTGTTAATTGAGTTCAGATTGGAAGGCAAGCCCCCTTCAGGAAACGACTCAACTTCTGGACAATAATATAGACTCAAACTGTCAAGAGACAGAAGGAGTATGTGCATATTTTCAGGAAGTGATTTCAGATTCTTACAACAATTGATAAATAACGATGTAAGGCTGGGGGCACGCAATCCTCCTTTTGGAAAAGATACAAAATTAGGGCAACAAGTGATATCAATCTCCAAGGTGACTAAATCATGTTCATAATGTTCTGGAACGATAAGAGATTCCAGATTGCTACACTCGTTGATTTCGATGTCATAAAGCTTTGGGAATAAATCTAATGGAAAGGACTTGAGAGAATCACAATTCCACAAACACAATTTTTCAAGGGATGAGTAGTCCAGGTGTGTTGAGAGCTCTAACTTCTTACAACGTAAAATCTCAAGGGTTTTTAATGCAGAGGGAAGACCATCATTTGGAAGGGACATAAGTGAAGAACAATGAGAGATTCGTAACTCTTGAAGACCGCTGTTGGAGTTTATCAGTCCTTTGGGTAAGGAGTCCAGGGCATTGAATCCTTTAATGACGAGCTTCTCCATTCCAGTTGGCAATTCCTTTAACAGCATCTCATTACATTTGCTGAGCTCCAATTCACGAATAGTAGGAGTTACTGGGAGTGGGGCAACCAGCTGTGGACATTTGATAATTTCAAGTTTGGATAAAGAAGAAAGATGGATGGGCAACCCTCCCGTCAGCTTAGGACATTTCTCAATATAAAGCTTCTCAAGTTGAGGAAATGCTCCACCTCCACTTTCGTCACCAAAAGAAACCCATTCCTCCCACTTTGGCATCTCCTCCAACCTAAGAACTTAAAGGGCACCAAATGGCTTAACTGAAAAAGAACCGCTGCCACAAAACTCATGACCCACTCTAACAACTTCATCAAACCCAACAATAGAGAGGCTTTGCAGAGAGGGTAGTTGCCCAAGCGGTGGCAAGCTGCTGCAATATTTACTACTTTTTAGATAAAGAGATGCTACATTAGAGAATGAAGGATGCCCTACCCAATCTGAAAAACTTTTACCACCGTAGGATTGGATAGTGAGACTTTTCAAGTTTGTATAGGGTTGGAGACTATCGAGTACACTTCTTTGACTTTCTGAAAAATTATTACCATCTTTCCATGCCAATACCAACTCTTGGAGATGCTTTTTATCCCTTAAGCTTGTTGCATTCACAACATTAGTAGGAGATTCAACATTTTGGAGCTCCAATATTGAAAGCGATCCCCGAAGATTTGTGAGTTTTTTTAACTCTCCAATGCACAACCCACTGCCTTTGCCGACGATAAATTTAGTCAACGTCTGGAGGCATTTTAATCTACCGAGTTGTATTGGCATCTCTTTTATGCCAGTTCCGGTAATTTCAAGATGACGTAAACTAACAAGTTTCCACATATCTCTTGACAATGAAGCGAGCTCTCTACAATTTAATAAGATCAATGTTTGCAAATTGCACAACTTACATATAGAATCAGGCAATATTTTTACATTAGTGAAAGAAAGGTCCAAGTAACGTAGATATTTAAATTTGCCAATTGAATCTGGCAATTCAGTAATGTTCTTGTATTTCGATAGAGAAAACACCCGTAAGCATCTTAGTGTTGGCATCAAATCATGTACTACTTTTTTAGTCAAGTAGTAGAAGGGCTGATTGAAACTCCACATATCTAAATGTAGAAAAGTGCGCAACCTCTTAGCCTTGTCAAGGTTCTCAAACTTCTTCAAGCTATGAAAATATTGTTTGGAAAAATAAGACATGTGGCGAGTATTATTTACGATGCCGTGAGAACAATCACCCTCCAACCTTATAATAAAATTTCCCGATATAGATGTTGCTAAATCGCTCACAAGATCATGCATTACAAAACATAACTCGTCATCACTTGATTTTTGGAATAATGATCTTGATTCTAGAGTGACGAAATACTCATTACCAACCTCTTCCATTGTTTTGTTTTTGGATTGCTGAAGTAAACCTTCTGCCATCCATAACATGATTAATTGATCTTTTTTGAAAGCATAATCCTTTGGGAAAATTGAACAATAAGCAAAGCATCGCTTTAGATGCGAAGAGAGACATTTGTAACTTAATCTTAGAGCCGGAAGAATGCCCATCTCATCAATTGGCAAATCCCATAATTCACTCTTCAATATCTTATCCCATTCATCAACATATGGTTTAGATCTTAATAGAGCCCCAATTGTCTTGAGTGCTAATGGAAGGCCTCTGCACTTTTCCATGATTTTTCTACCTATTACTACTAACTCTCCATGCGTGTTAGAGTTGCCATCACGAAATGCATGTGTTTCAAATAGTGCCCAACAATTTTCTACTGATAACTCCTTTAGAGGATGAGTTGAACTAGCACGCATAACTGATGCAACCGAATGATTGCGTGTTGTTACAATGACCCTACTTCCTTGTGCTCCAAATTTAAAAGGTTTGCTTAGTTCCTCCCAGTAAACATAATTCTCATTCCAAACGTCGTCTAATACAAGTAGAAACTTCTTCCCCATTAAACACTCCTTTAGTCTAAGTTGAAGCTGATTTAGATCAGTGACATAACAAGGTGACGAAGTTACTGCCTCCAAAATTATTTTGGTTACCTTGAACACATCAAATTCTTCAGAAACACAAACCCATGCTTCAAGGTTAAAGTGCTCCTTCACCTTGTCATTATTGTATACAAGTTGAGCAAGGGTGGTCTTGCCAATCCCCCCCATGCCGACTATGGCAATCACACTCATCTCTTTGCCACATGCATCATCTGAGAGCAACAATTTAATTATTGCCTCATTTTCATCATTCCTACCACAAATATTAGACTTTTCAACCAAAGAAGTCGTGGGCAATCTTTCCGGTAATTTCCCTCCCGCACCTTCTCTTAGGCCGATAACATCCTTTTGTTGTGCTAGAGATTCTAGTCTTTCAAGTACATCTTTTATCTTTGGCTCTATCTCTTTGACAAAAGAATTACGAAAAGCAGAAATAGATTTTCGTACCTTGTTTGCAGTGGTTTGAAATTGAGCATCCAACTCGCTTCGCAAGGCTTCAGTAGCAATCTCATCCAAGACATGCTCTGTGTCATAGACTGCATCTTTCAACTCATCAAGCCACTTTTTCACAACAGGCTTTGTAACTTGCAACTCCTCCGCGTCTTCGAGCACTGCATTAAGGGTCAGGAATGTTGTGTTCAACTTGTTTAGGAGTCCATCGGAGAGTTTTCGTTGCCGAAAGAAGTCAACGAAGTCACCAGATGCCATTTTTTCAAAAAACACTTGAAGGAAGGGAGAGAGAAAAATGGTTGCAATCTCAGCCATGCTTTCTTCTTTGGAAATCGAAGGAAATGAAGGAAGGGGAATGCAAAATGCAGAGCAAAAGCAGATAGGAAGGTATGTTTTTGTTTAACAAGGAATAAGTGTAGTTATATTGATCGTAGAAGGAAAAGGAAAGCCTATTGGAGTGATGGACCCACGCGGGTAAGAGCAATACCAGGTGATACCCCATAAGCAATTGATGGTGAAGGAAGAGAAATAATAAAAAAAACTCATTATACACCCTCTTTACATTGGGTGAGATCTACCACCTCATGGCTCCACCCTATCTGAGGAGGGTGTATAATGAGTGTATAAAATAAGTGTCGTTTTTGTATCATTCCCATACTGGAAACGTAAAAATTAGTTTGATAAAGTAATATCAGCATCTTCTTGCTTATAATAATAATACAATGAGTCTCACCTAACACGAGCATCTTCTTGGTTATCTAATCGAGTTAACTCTAAAGAAATGAGTAAATAATTGTGCACCTGGAAACCAAGGATTTATAATTATGTCACATGCAATTTTAACGTTAGTCATTGGTTTGTCAGTTGTGGATTCCGTTGGTCTGCCACTTGTGTTGGACTCCTCACAATTCACAAATCAGAATGCCATTGAATAAATTTAGGAAAAAAAAAAAAAAGGAAAAATTCCACTTATCTATAATTCATGAATTATTAACAAGTTGAGAAGTACCTTGAAACGGATGAAAAAAGAGTGTGTCGAGAATGATTTCTGACCATGTCAAGAGGATGACTGAAGAAACCACATCAGACTCTGAATTTTGCTGTAACAAGGCAATTAGTTGCTAAATCTGCTCTTGTATGATTAGCAATGTGACAGATGTAGATTCTAGACCTCTAGTTCTGAAACTTGGTTAGCAGCATGACTTTCAACAGCAGATTCTCCTTTGGTGAACTTGAAACTAAGAGGAAAACCATCTAGCTTATAACACTTGTCAATGGTGTGTTCATAAACACCACAATGAGTGCATGTAATACGATCTTTACGAATTACATTTGGTTGACCATATATACCAAGGATTTGTAGCAATAGATCGAAGCGAAGAAGATGGAGAAGGCTAGAACTTTAGCCATCAAAAAGCAACTAGTGTGACGAGTGCTTTTTTTTTTTTTTAATACAAACTAGCGTATAACCCGCGTCATGCGCGGGTTGTTACTAATTAAAAAGGTATAATAAGGAATCAAAATTAATTACATATATTATTCTAAGTAATCACATTATTCAAAAAAAAAATTGAATAAACAAAATATTAAGCCAAATATTATATTGTCAATATTATAAATATTGTAGAATAAAAACTGCAAATAAAAATACAAACAGGAGTTCATTTGTAGACATTAATGTTGAACAAAATAAATTAATGATAAGTCTTATTTTTAGTAACTTTGAATCGCTTGTAAAGAACTTTGAGAGGTATTGCATCATCATCCGACTCTGTGTCTTCTATAGGTAGGGAAGAATGCAAGGAAGAATCTTTACTAAACATCTGTTCATTTTCTATTGTTTGGCTAACAACGTCATATTCCTCTTCTTGTTTGGAGCTAGACCCCCTAATCTTTACAGTTGGACTTTCCTGTAATAAGAGATTGAGTTTTATTAGAAGTTGCATATACTTATGTAGATAAATATTGTGTAAATTTGAAGGATTCAACATATAATGCATTGTTACCTTATGGATGTTAGCTTCTTTTGCAACTTGCGCTTCAAAGATTCTATAAACAGTATAATTTTCCCAACCTTTTTTCAAATTATATTCATTGAGTTTCAATTGGAAGACATATTCTCTGGAAACAATTGCTTCGATTTCTCTTGGCACGATATTGTCTTTCAAATTCTGTATAAATATAGCATATTGTTTAAAGAGGTTAGAACATGACATATATTTTTTTTATTGAATTGTTTACTTTATTTTGTTATGGTGCTCTAAAAAATTCCAAATTTGTTACCTCATCTTGCAAATCGGCAAGTTCCTTTGCAGTTTTGCCTATAAGTTGTTCAGCGTCTTTGTCGAAGATAATGAATCTTGTTGAATCTGTTGTATCTGATACTTCAATTTGTATCCTATACCTGCTTTCATTTCCAAAATTGTTAGGAAGAGATATTTCTATATATTTTGACATATATGTGTGTGAATTAAATATTATTTGTTGTTTACCTTGGCACGCTGAATTTCGGTTCCGCTTGACAACGTTCACACCAAAAAATTCCTTCTTTAAACTTAACCTTCGTCTTGCATGTTATACAACCAATATAATACCAGCCATACTTGTTGTCTATTCTTTCAACTTTGCATAAACATGTGTAGAATATTTCCTGCATTTTTTTTTTTAAAATAAAAAATGAAACAATGGATATTGTATTCATGATATTTTATAAATGCATTAAATAGTTATAATTTATTAATACCTTCACTTCAGAGTTCCCTTCCATTTCTTTTATCTCTGCAATTGTCTTCCTATTGTGTAAGGCAAGTTCTCTATTTGGTATTATCGGTGGTTGTTCAATCTTCATTTGATTCACTTCTACTATTGCAACGTTCTTTAACCTATTCATAAATAAATGTTAGATTTTATTAAAAATGTAAATTTTTTAAAAAATAATACAATGGAGTGTTCTTACTTGTCAATAGCTGTAGCAACTTCTGGAATATCAAGATTGATGTAAATCCTTGTTGCGCTTGTTGATGATAAGCTATACTGACCTACAAAAATTTCAAAGAGAAATTCATTAAAATTATTTGTAGGAACTCAATTTTTTTAATTAAATATACTAAGATAAATAGTTACCTCTATAAGTTTTCACAATTGTCGAAGTTGCAATTGCAATGGCTGGTCTTGGAGCATTCTTATGAAAATCCTCATCTATTTGATATGCTTTAACCCCCCACAAAGTTATTTGCAAAACTTTGTTCCTGCCATTCACATTATTTTATGTTTATGTGATATAAAATTTTGTTTTATGGGTTCAATAACTTATTGTCTTTAACTTTGAATTCAAATATTTTCTTACTCTTCCAATAGAAGATGGATTGTGCGTATTTTGGTTGGACATCCTTTAGACTTTACTTCCTGAATTGCTCCAACCGATTCCAATCTACCAATAACATCTGCATATCCATGGAAGATATATCAATGAATATAGTATTTTTATTTTATATATTTTGTGTTAGTTATGGCAAAATTTGTAAACTAAATTTGGTAATAAATGTAAAGAAATGATCGATACCTGTCAAATAAGTGTGGTCATTGCAACGGCTTGTTATTGTCTCATAGTCTGCAAGTTCAAATCCATATTGAGGTATGGACTGATTTATTTCATGGATTTTGGAGACTGAGGTCGTTAAAATAAAAAGAATTTTAAATTGGTGATGCACTGGACGATATTGTGCTCGATATTCTTCCACTATAAAATTCTTTATCTCATAAATGCATCCTTCGTTGAGAAGAGGCCTAAAACGTTGTGCAAATTTATTCCTAATACTTGAATGTATTAGCGTTCCCTGTAAAAAGTGAAATGTCAAAATTTAGAACTACATATCCAATTAATAATTTACATGGCCATCTAATCAAGTTATATGCTAAATAAAGTAACTTCAAAATTAATGTGAACTTACATTTTCATCCGACATGATCAGATCTAGACTGATCAACTCATTGCCTTGTGCAACGTTTACTGCATCCCACATCCTTATAATTCTTACTTTTATGATCCATGTGTCATTGTCAGGTGAAATTTGACAAAGAGATGTGTACTTCATATTGTTATGATTCAGTAACACCTGGAAAAATAATAGAAATTCATAGGATTTAATTATATTTGTAAGTGTCATAATATATTGTTTAAAAACATTAATGTCTATGCTAAATGTTACATCTAGGTAAGTTGTTGAAGATTTCTTTATATACTATATTTTTTGTTTTGAATTCATCGTCATCTTGTGTATTTGCAATAAGTATTCTGAGGCCATTTCTACTTGTAACTCTGGAGATAGCTACATATAATTGGCCATGGCTGAAGACAGGTTTAGATAGAAAAAGACCTACACGTTGCAATGATTGTCCTTGACTTTTATTTATTGTCATTGCAAAGCAAACAGATACTGGAAATTGTCTTCTTTTTAGAATAAAAGGCAATTTCGAATCAGAAGGAGATAATACTATTCGTGGAATGAATACTTTATCTCCAACATGAGTGCCTGAGATGATTTTTCCTTCTAAGAACCATTTTGACAACTGAGTGACTAAAAGTCTTGTACCATTGCAGAGTCCAGCACTTTGATTTAAATTTCGAAGTAACATTATAGGTATTCCAACTTTGAGTCTGAGTTTGTGGTTAGGAATACCTGGGAACTTCAAAGAATTCAAAAATTCTATTGGGTACATAATTTCTTGGTCCTGATTGTTGCTCAAAGCTTTACATATTGAATCTGCACTGAGATATGTTTCTTCATCAACGTTAATAAGATCAATTATGTAGTCATTTATCTCTTGTACATCATCATTTGTTGGAGCTAAAATCGCTCTGTCTTCTAAATACTTAGCATCAGTGTATTTGGACTGCAACTCAGGGTAGATATCATCCACAATGTCATTAATAGGATGAGTCTTAGGTTGAATTATCAAATCAAGTGGTATATCAATGAACGATCCACTTTCTTTGTCATTTAATTCTCCATTACCTATTTTCAAAATCCACTGTGCAAATTCTTTTGTAGCATTATCACCTTGATTTTGTTGGAGTCTCATATTCTTTGTCAAAGTACAAATTGTACAGTTCTTCCATAATAAAGATCTGTTAATTGATGCCTCAACTATTTCTTCTCTTCTTCCTTTTGCTACAACTGGTAGTATTTGTCGAAAATCACCACCAAGGACTATCGTCTTTCCTCCAAAGGATTTTTCTCCACTTTGTGGATCGCTGAAGCGTAAAATATCTTTTAGTGAACGATCTAAAGCTTCAAAGCAATTTCGATGAGCCATAGGAGCTTCATCCCAAATTATAAGACTTGTTCTTGTCACCAGTTCTGCGAGATGTGAACCTTGCTTGATCCCGCAAGTTGAGTTATCAGTTACATTAATCGGTATCTGAAATCTTGAATGAGCAGTTCTTCCGGCAGGTAACAAAAGTGCTGCAATTCCAGACGATGCAACTGCAATGACTATCTTTCCTTCGGACCGCAATCGACATATCAAGGTTCTCCATAAATAAGTCTTTCCAGTTCCACCATGTCCATAAACAAAGAAAAAACCACCTTTGTTTTCTGTAACAGATCTAATTATTGCATCATATATATTCCTTTGTTCACAATTTAGACCACTAAAAAGTTTTATATGCTCTTCTGCCAAAGAAATCCTATTATAGTCAGATTCTTCTTGCAGTAGTCTATTGTTACCTTCTCTGAGTAGTAACGTGTCTGGATATGGCATTGTCTCAAATTCTCTCAGTGACCTTCCATTTTTGTTCAATAATTTTTCAATGTCACATAGTGCATAGTTTTGTATTTGCGATTCTGTTAGATGTAGGTCCTCATATTGTAAAATTCTTCGTTCTCGATGCAATATATCTTCAGATAACAAATTCCAATTCAACATCCATAATTTATTAGGATCAGCAACCTCACAAAAAATTAACATTGTGACGAAAAGTTCACGGAGTTGCTTACCTGAAGCCCAATGCGATGCTTGGTTTAAACACTCATGCCATTCGTTGTCATCATCAAGCAATCCAAGAGCGTAGCATGTTGACTTGAAAGTCGGGTACAATACACCATTTACAGTTCTTATTTCCTCAAAAGATCGAGGACCTTTGACAATATTTAGTAACATTCGCAAATAAAATCGTTCTCCACTTCCAGGATGAGCGTAAAATATTCTTCCTACACATCTTCTTTTCTTCCTCAATTTCCATTCTCTCTCTTTATTATGCCAAACCCATTTGGAAGGGAAATCAGAATAAGTCAATTCTCTTGCTTCTTCATACAAAGCATTTGCTTTCATCCATTCTGTAAATTTAGTCTTTCTAATATTTGGCTGATTCAAAACATTGTCTAAATGATTAGAATCATCAAACATGACAGGCTGTTCATTTTCTAGATGAAAATTTAGTCTCTCAACTGGAGGTTCTCGATAATTTATTTCAAATTGGAAGATCCTCCAGCATGCCTCTATCGCCGACACATATCTGCAATCTAAATATGTTTTTATTTCGTCAGCATCTGTAACATTTTGTATTCCAGAAGAACTCTCGACATGTAAATTCTCTTCAAGCATCAATGTTGCACGATCAGGTCCTTTATTTATATATTTGAATAAATACTTGATAGACCTTGAACGATTGCACCACTCTACATTTATGTGTGATTGATACTTCACCAATAAGTCAATATTGTGAGGAACAATAAATCGGTTGTCTACTTTGACACCATTCTTTTCAATAAATCTTCCGTTGTTCCTTCTTTTATATACTGGAAAGCCATCTTCATCAATTGTAGTTTCAGAGCAAAATCTCTTTGGAAAATGCTTGATGCATTTGTTGCCGATCATACAACTTGATTTGGGATTTATAGAGCCGCAAGGACCATGAACCATAAATTGTTTAACAACGTCATAAGCTTGAGGATCTTTGTGCAAATCTGGAATTTCTGCTGAGATTATCCTATTGATTTCTGTTGGTGTTGGATGTTTATTATCAGGATGTAAGAAGAGCAATATATGAGCATGAGGCAATCCTCTCTTTTGGTATTCAATTGTGTAGACAACTATAGACAAAAAAGAAACTTAATTATATTGTGTATAAAAATTAATATGTTAAAGATAAATATAAAAAGTAAGCAGTTTAGAATACCAGCAACTGTTCTTCCAAAGTGTTGCTCGTGTTTGAGATCATGTAATAGTTGATCAAGTTTGATCTTAAAAACTCTTCCTAGTATATCTGGCCGATCTTCAGGTCTCTGATCAGGATTCATTGAGAGGAAGATTTCAATTTCTGGCCATTTCGCATTACATGTGAAAGTAATAAATAAATCAGGATAACCTGCCCATCGACAAATCGCCATTGCGTCCTGATAATTCTCAATCATATATCTTGGACTTCCAGTGAAACTCGAAGGCAGAACAATTCTTTTTCCAACTGATGCAGGGGTTGTATCTCCCCTCATAACTGCGTCCCTCAATCCAGAATACAATTCAATCCTTAATGCACTTTGGTTACCTCTTACCCACATAAGTCGAATCGCTTCAATACATGTGTATGCATCAACAACAAACTGTTGAAATAAGCGGCCGCCATATATTAATGTATGGCCCTCATTGTGTCTTGTTTGCAATCGATATGCGTAATATTCCCTCATTGTGACACAATTGTTTGTATTAGATCTAGTTCCATCAACACTTCTACGTAAAATACCAAGTCTATAACCATCCTCACCATATGGAAATAAAAGAGGATACTGCAGTGCCATGTATGATGGATGCAATTCATTTATCCTTTGTAATCCACCTTCTTTATAATCCACAATGATATCACGGTGTGTATTATCAAGACCAATATCACCAACAACAATTGCAGCTATTTCGGAACATGTAGGTAGATTTTGTACTCTTCCGTCAGTTGATCGTGAGCCAATAAGACGTAATCTTAAGTGGTGAGTATTACCATCACTAAAACGGTCTCTAGCCATACGAAAGTTCTTGACCAATACATTTGATTCATCTAGCATTCGGACCAAAGCATCAACAATAGATGAATCATGGCTATTGTTCGATTGGTTCAAGGCATTTATTCTATTTGAAACTTCATTTTCAGTATCATAGAAATATAATTGTGCAAAATTAGGACTTAGACCATCGGCTGGTAGTAGTGTTCCAATTCTATGGTGGTTTTGACCATTAAGTTTGAAAATATAAGGACCTCTTCCATCATTAATTCTATGATCAACTTTTCCACCCATAGATGTCATAGCAAACATGGCATTATAACTTCTAATTTGTGCCTTAAAATTTGTTAAGCGCTGGTCGCCAGTTGGATTTAGCAATTCTTGAAGAGTAGCAGGTGGTTTCTTAAGCAAAGGCAACTGCACTTCACCATCCATACAACAAAGGCTAAATTTAGGATTAGCAGGTCTTCTAGATTTTATTGTTCTCTCTTCATACCATACTATTGCACCACAATAGTTGCATACGTACGAAGGTGAGCCAATATTCAAAGTTTCAGTAAATTTTCCTGTATCAAATAGGGAAAAGAAGAAAGTAATTTTTAAATTAGTCTAGTTTAGTTTTATGGATAATTTTTTGATATTCTTTTAATAAATAGTTATAGTTTAGTAATTTACTTGGAATATCTTCATTTCCTGAGATATTGATGGTTCCATCCTCTCTTGTAATTTCTTCAGTTGAATTTATTGTTTGAATGCAATCGTAATTACTCATACGTCTCCGTTTTCTTTTTTCATGCAAAAGCATCTGTCTTCTACGTCGTGCGAGTCTTGTGTTTTCCATTTTCTACCTATTGTGAAATTTTCTACAGGGAGAAATAAAGTCATTTTTTTTTTAACAGAGTATCATTTACTACATAAAATTCAAGTAGAACATATAATAATATTTACTAAAGAGAATAATTTTAAAATGCAACGGTGAATAGTAAAATATAAGTATTTAACATTTCAATTTATGAATTACAACATAGATGTAGCTAGAAGAATATATTGGGAACATACCTCCGGGTGGATTGCGATTTATTTATAGTGTCAAAATAATATTACAAAAAAAATCGAGGGAACTTACCTTAATTTGAGAAGGATAATAGGATGAGCTTAACGATAATAGGATGAGCTTAACGTATCTTTCAACACTTTGAGAGAGAATTGGAGAGATCACCTATATTGAAATATTTTAAACATTAATTTAGAAGGCATTATAGATAATATGATGATTTGACCAAAAATTAAGTACAGGGAAGGAAGGAATAGTGGTTCAAAAAAAATTTAAAAATGTGACAACATTTATACCAATAGCATGTTCAATTAGAATAGAAAGAAATAGAGTATTTAGACTCTTACTTTGTGAAGTCAAACAAAATTAAATTGAAAATTATAAAAGCAAAGACAAAGAAATGAATGAATTGAGAAAGTAAAAATAGCATTTCATAAAGAAAAAAAAAAGGGAAAAAAATTTGAAGTGGGCATATGCTTTAATGAAACTTCTCAAATAGTAGACATATATTCTAGAGATAAGAGTCGTGACAAACAATCATTCTGTAAACCACATGTCTATACAAATGTGGTACAAATTTTTTGGTTTGATTTGTTGTTTAGGCACATGTTGATTAGCGTAAGAGTATATTTGTGTTTCATCTGACCAAAAAGAAAGACAACTCACAACATCTAGAGTTATTTTTTGCCAAAAAAAAAAAAGAAAAAAAAAATTCAGATTCTAGAGATAAGGGCCGAGACAAACAATCATTTTATAAACCACGTGTCTATAAAAATGTAGTATAAACTTTTTGGTTTGATTTGTTGTTTAGGCACATGTTGATTAACATAATAGTATGTTTGTGTCTCATCTTATCAAAAGGAAAGACAACTCACAACTTCTAGAGTTATTTTTTGCCAAATATATATAATCAAATCAAATCTGAAGATGCCAATAGATGCTAAATACAAAAAAAAATGTAGAAACGGTTAATACAAAAGAAATCGTAGTAACAGTTATGACTTCATCGTTTCACTAAGGTCAAAAACGCAAAAATGGCATGTTGGGGAAAAAAAAAAAACAATAATAAAAATTATTTTTTTAAAAAAAAATTGTTCAGTTCAAAGGTTAAAACAAAGAGTAGGTGGCCGGCCATAGCACAGAGTGTAGACAGAAATGAAAAATAAAATAGAACAAAATTTAAATTTGGGAGCATCTTTGTAAATAAATTTCCTTTTCAATGGGGACGAAGCGAGCAAGCTCAAAACAATAATGGTTGGAGATGTCTGACCCTTTGTTTGTGTGAGGTTGCAAGCAAGACAAAGTTAAGGCATAATTTGGATGTTTTAGTTTCAGTTTGTCATATCAAGTAGTCCTCACTCCTTGGGATCGTCCAAACACCCACCAATCCTAACCGTCCAATACATCAATCGTATGTTCTCAACTGATTACACGTGCTGCCTCTTTTTTTTTTAGACTCTTTCTTTGTGAAGTCATCTTCATTTGCAAGAACGCCATCTCTTTCCCAAGCAAATCCTCTGCCTCGCCTGTAAAACTGGGTACGTATACGCGTCTCTCCCCATGGAGTTCCACTGGCTATTCTCTGCCTCGTCCTTCTCAAGCCAACGCTCAAGTTTGAACTCTGCCCAATCAGACCCCCACAAAGTCTCCGATCTCCCCATCGCGTACAGCATGTAAGTCACTCTCATTCCCTTCTTCACGGATCCGGATCCGCTCCAGTTCATTAGAACTGGAGAGGACACAGTTCACGGTTGTTCTTTGCTTTTAAGAAATCTAAGACTAAAAATAAGCATCGTGTCTTTTTTTTTTTTTTTTTCTTCTTTGAAAAACAAAAATATATTCCCTGAAATCTATCTCTTCCTTCCGGCCGTTCCTCTCTCCCACCGACGCCGTCTCTCTCTACAGCCGTCAGTCTCCCTCTCCCTCTCTCTCTCTCTCTCTCTAAGTATTTTAGAACCGAACCGAAAGGAAGCGTTTTTAAGGTGGATTGCTTTGCTCTTCTGGTTCTTCTCTGTTGGCGCATCGGCTAGGGAAAGAAGCTTATTAGAAGCAGCAGAGCAGAAACAAAAAAGCCTAGCAGAGCGCGTAAGAAGAGGGGGAAAAAGGAAAAAAAAGGAAAAGCAAAAAAGAACACGTAGTAGAGGGGGTTTGCACGCGTGAGGTTCATAAGAAAAATAAAAAAGGAGAGCAGAATAGGAGGCGTTGATAGACCGTGGAATCGAAAGGAATCACACACAAATTCTGTGGTTTAGGGTTGTTGTTGTTGTTGTTATTGTTGCTGTTCCTCTTTAACCCTCAAACCCTTTTTGCGTGTTTCGTACAGTCTATCCACCCCCTTGTCTCTGCTCTCTGCTCTCTGCTCTGTTTCTCTCTCTCTCTCTCTCTCTCTCTCTCTCTCTCTCGACCAGATGTCCCTGGCCTGTTGTTCTCAAAAGTAGTCTTCTTTATTTTAAGTGTTATTGTTTTTTTAGTTTTCCTGTCTATGACGTTGGATCCTCTCTCCCACCGACGACGTCTCTCTCTACAGCCGTCAGTCTCTCTCTCTCTCTCTCTCTCTCTCTCTCTCTCTCTCTCTCGTTCTTCTTCTATCTCTCCGGCCGGATCCAAAGAAATCTCTTCCCTCCGGCCGTTACGCGCTTACAGATTGCCACTCCATCACTGAGGGAAAAAATTCTTTGGCCATAATTTTGAAACAATTTTTCAAGCATAAAAATGAACTACGGAGAGACAAATATAAAGACAGATGCATAAACGTAGAGAAATACACTATGGAGAAGCAAAATAGCACAGCCCTAGAACTTAATTTAATTAAAAAAAATTCTAGAACACATTAAACTTACTCGTTATAGAGGGAATGGAGTTTCAGAGGGTGGTTGTAAATTTTGGTAGAAGAAGAAGGAGAGAACGATTAACTAACAGGGAATGGAGTTTTGTTTGCAGTTATGATACAGTTTTTTAGACTTTTCCTTCAAATGTTTTAATTGGAGAAAATAACTGAACATACTCTTATACGTGTCTTTTGATTATATATGATTAAACTCACCGTTTAAGTAGAAATGGACATTTGGAAGTATTTTAGAACGCCACTTGTCTTAATATTATGCATTCCTCTTAGTGATTCCTCTATTATATATATATATGAATAGAATCACTATAGTGGCATAATGATTAGTCATTAAGCCAACAACAACCTAATCCATCTCATAACATATGCATAATATATATATATATATATATATATATATATATATATATATATATATATATATATATATATATTAGAAATAAACCTATAGCAGCTGAACTAAATTCATTAACTTAAAAGTGTAAATACAACATCAGAGCAATACATATGTCTATCTGTAAGACTTAAATCAAATATTATTTACATCAAGAATAGTTATACAAAATAAGTATCACATACGACACAAGTCATATACAAAATGTTTGTACAAAAATATGGGCCGCGCCGCTTAAATTTAAATGTTTTTATAAATAATTTTAATAAAAAAGAAAGGATGCTGAATCAACATCTGCGGTTAATGTCCACATATCCAACAATGTTTTTTTCTTCACATCTTTCAAGAAACAAAACGAACAAATGAGTAGCAAAAGGATTAAGCGAAAGGGCCAAGCTCAGCCATATTAATCCACATCAAGCACCATTTTTTTTTTTTTTTTTTTAAAAAGTTAATACAATCTCAAACTTTTTTCAGTCATAGATGAATTACTTGATGAATTGTTTGGGACTAAAGTGTTCTCTAATTTAGATATGCGGTAACAAACATGCCACATTTTAAGTGGGCAAAACCCTAATTAGAGGAATGCCAATAGAAAAGTGGTCACATGTGGGCACATGACCCATTTTTTATTCTAATAGACGGTAACCTATAACAGAGTGTTTTAAATGTAACAAATTAGTAGTTTGATGAATTTAAGTATCACAATTGTCAGTTTGTGGGATTTTATAAAAAATGACTATTAGTTGATGGAGCTAAAGTATATTTAACTGTGATTTGTAATTAGTTTGTTTTGTTGATTCAGCCAATTGAATAGGTTTTTTTTAATAAAACTTTTCTAGTAAAAATAACATTAAGAATTATTAATAGCACATTTATGGTTTGATGCCTCAATTGTTTTCGTCTCTTGCATAGATCTGGAATTTGAGCTCAGTGCTATATATCGGGTGTTTTTTTTGGTCATTAATTGGGCATCATCTCTGCGCGCGGATTCCTTTTGGAGAAATAAGTTAAGAGTTTCGGCGAGTGGGAAGCATTGGATTTGGCTGCTGAAATCTCTGGGTTTCCATTGATGAAAGTGAGCAAGATGTGTTAAAGAAAATTTTGAAAAGGCAACTGCATAATAATCTGTGTCATCTGATAAAAGAGTTGGTAACAAACATATATGCCACATTTTAACTTCATTATCTTCTTTCTTTCAGAATGGATTTTCACCCTTTTCAGATGGATTTTAGAACAATCATTATGTTTTTTACTGTAAAGTGATGGAGTCACTACAAAAAAAAATATGATTTTCGCCACGTGCCAATAACCATGTGGCTGATCAATCTGTAGCGAAATGTGCATTTCACAACGTTTCCAAGGTGTCCACGTTGCCATTGCGCCATGTGGTATTTTATCCACATCGCGACACATTAGCAACGTGGTATTTACCACGTTGTCTTATTTGGCCATGTGGCCAATTGCGGCCAAGCCATGTCCCTGCAAATGGCCATGTGGCTATAAGACATGTGGCCACATTCAACAACATGCCAAATGGCACATCGTTGATATTTGCAACGTGGCTGAATGGCCATGTGGAGAAAATCGCCACTCCACTTTTATTAAATAGTTTTAATTTTAATTTTTAATATTATTACAGTATTGTTATTTTTTTTTTTAATATGCCCAAAAAAATAATCCACCAACAATAAGAAGAATTTCCATTTTCATAAAATATAAACAATATAATTACAAGAATTCAAAATAAAACAGCAATAATAATACAAATTTACATGAAATAAGCGTTATTGTTATTAACAAAACAGTATTACAAAAACTCAACAATTAAATACTTTTCCGGCCACTTCTTCACACTCCTCGATTTGCAGTAACAGGCGACGACTGCCCAACGGGCAACTGCTGCCCAAGAGGCGACGGCGAAGGTTGCCCAACCGGCAAATGCTACCCAAGGGGCGATGGCGAAGGTCACCCAACGGGAGACTGTTGCCCAATCGGAGACGGTGAAGACTGCTGCCCAAGAGGTGACACCTGACCCTAGGGTGGCGACGGCCCAGCGATTGTCGCATTATTTGCAAATAATAAGAACATCAAAAAAATAATCTATATGCATATAAAGTCCAAAGCATTAAGCAAAGATAGAGTTTACACAACGTAATCATACTTACAAAAGCACTACCAGCGGATGATCTCACCCCCACAAGCGGTGTACTACCTCCATTTGTCAGTGGAGACTGCATAGCAACAGGGCTCACGAGAGACGTTTTCCAAGGGAGGCAAGCTTAGACTCAAAAATCTGGACAAAACTTAAAAAGACAATATTCTTAAAATTGAAAACTGAAAAATAAAATTCAAATTATAAAAAAATTTAAGGGTTAAATACGAATTTTCCTCTATTTTTTTTTTAAAAAATAAAAAAAAAAATAAAAAAAAATCACGTGCTGTAGTTAAAATAACACCAGAATGACCAGATTAGCCGGATCCGTACAGATGGACTCATGGACAGGACAGGTTATCCAAAAAAAAATGAGTAAATAATTGTGCAAGTGGAAAACGTTGGTCATTGGTTTGTGAGTTTTGGATTCCGTTGGTTTGCCCCCCGTGTTGGACCCCTCACAAATAACAATGCCATTGAGCAAATTAACGAACAAAAGAAAGGAAAGGAATCAAATTATTATATAAGTCTTGTTTGTTGTATCCCATCAAATTACCAAACGCCAATTATATTTTATTATGTGTCATGGATGTCTATCTGAAAGAGAAACGAGCGTTTTATTAGCTTCTGCCAAATTACTTTGAATTATTAATGCTTTTTTACTTCAAACTCAAGAAACACACCATCTTCTGAAAGGAAAGTGTACGTCTCTTAGTTTATGCCTCGCAAAGAATTAGTTGATGCAACGCTCCGGATGGTTAAGAGGTGTGAGGCTCGAGATGAAACAAAAGGATATAATGATATATGCTTTGCGTTTTAATTAGTAAGCTTGCAATGAAACGAAGCGTTTTGAGCAATTGTAATAGAATAATAAAACGTAGCGTTTTGTATAGCTGTCTTTGTATTTCAATTGAGAATGTGATAACTGGTGGGCTGGGTTGTTACCGATCAACAGTTGGAATCAATTACAACAATTGGGTATCAAAAGAATTACTGAACGAAGGAATCTTGTAGTGTTGCTTACTCTAATTAGCCTAGAAAAATTGATCTTCTCTGATTGCCCAAACCCATTTCATATTATCCAAACACAATTTAACAGTCTTTTCCTTCTAACACAAATACACAATTTAGCCTAGAGAAATTGGGCTTCCAGCTATGTCAAAAACTGTCCCTAAATTTGTGATTTCCAACATCGGAAAAAACAAAACCAACATTATTAATAAAAACAACCATTTTGAAACTAAATTCACAACAAAAAAATTACATCAGAGGTAGACTAACATATATCTATACAGTAGAGATGACAAGTATAGAACCCAAGTTTCAAAACATCCAAATTGTTTCTCAGACATACACAAACTACACTAGATCATTAATTCCAAGAGATCAAAAGCAAATTTGTGTGCAATGATAGAGCATGTTCTGTTAAGCCTAGTTCTTCTGCTGCTAATAGTTTAGAAGTCTTCTGAAGAGCATGATATCTGGCTCAGAGAGATGAATTGCGTGGGACCCTATTCATTTTGCAAAAAAAAAAAAAAAAAAAATTCATAAATATTTACAAAGAAATTAAATTCCTACAGCCAAGCCAATCCATAAGTCCTCTGAAGAGCCAATCCATACACACATATACCACTTCAATTTGCTTATAGGGAATAGACAAACTCAAATAAAATAAAATATAATAATTGTAGTTTGTTAAAGTTAATTTCTTCAAAGTATCAAGATACAAATAATAAAAAATCAAGGGAAAAGTACACATATCCCCCTCAAACTACCACTCAATTGTTAATATCCTCCCAAACTAATAATTGTATCAATGTCTTCTCTCAAACTACCAAAAAAATATCAACTTCCCCCCTAAGGCAAACAAATAGACAAAAATGACCATAAATTTTTTTTATAAGACAAAAATGTCTTTATAAATTCGAAAAAAAAAAAATCAAAAAACAAAAAAATAAAGAAAAAAAAAACTGAAAATTATAAAAACAATTTTTTTTCTTGAAAAAAAAAAAAGAAGAAAAACCAGTTTTTAAAATGTCCTTATAAATTTGAAAAAAGAAAAACGAAAATTTTTTTTTTAAAAAAAACGAAAAAATTACTGAAAGTTATAAAAACAATTTTTTTTTTTTTTTTATTTTAGATTTTTTTTTAAAAAAAAAACTAATTTTATGAAGGGTATTTTTGTTATTAGGGAGGACATTGACACAATTTGTAGTTTGGAGAGATATTGACAATGAAGTGGTAGTTTGAAAGATTATGTGTACTTTCCTAAAAATCAACTATTGTTAGTTTACTAACATTTCAAAAAATGTGAAAAAAATCACAAATCCTAATTACTTTATAAAAGGAGCTGATTCTTGGGAAGCGGTTTTGCCATTTCAAGAAAAAGCAAAACTTGTAGTTGTAATCGAATCAAATGTGATCGAAGTACAAGTATCCAAATGGTCTAATGAGTGAACAAAGAAAGATAAACATAATAAAAAACAAAGAGCAAGAGAAATCAAATATGAGTTAGAGAGAGATAATGGGCATGAAAAAAACCCTCATTATTGTAATCTTCAAACAGTCAACATGAAAGTAATCTTTTTCACACCGAGGGAATATTATAATATATTATGGAGTTTAAAAATTTAAGTTACAGTTAAAGACTATCATATAGTCACAGTTAAAAACTGTAACCTATATACAATTGAAGCCTATTACCTAGTTATAGTTGAAGTCTATTTGTATTATTCTCATCTGCCCTAATTCTTCTATAAGTAGAAGCATGTTATATTGTAAACATCACAAAAGAAATAAAAACAAAATGTAATCTTTTAAGTTTTATCCTATAAATATAGATCATAGACCAAACCACCTAATTTTGTGTCTTTTATTTATATTCCACTTTATATTTATTTGTACATTGTATTATACTATCTTTCATGGTATCAGAGCATATAATGCAATGTACAAATAAACATACAAAAAATTTCATATGCATATAAACATTTTCTATTTGGATTCGCATAAAAAAAAAAAAAAAAAAAAGTTCAGGCCAGAAGAAAATAATGAAGCATCTCATGTCTAGAAACTTTAATGGCAAAAATAGTGACTATAGAACTTGGATATTAACGCACAACACAATCTTAGATCTTCTCAAACTAATAAGAGTTCTAGTGAGTGTATTAAGGAGAAACCCGGATGATCACAACTACTAGTGACAGCCGGTTCCTAAAGAGATAGAGCCCTACTTGTATTTACTAGAAGAGATTTAATTGTATTTGTTTACTTTAGGTTGCTGATCACAGTTTGTATTTAGATTAGGAAGCTATTGCATTGATGTTATCTTGTATTGTGTACAAACTCTATATGAATCAATAGAAGCTCACAAGATGAGTAAGCTTGAAGAGCAAAATAATTTGTGTTTCTACACTGGATGATGCATGCCCACCAAAGTAAACCTCTAGAGTTCTGACAGTACATGTGACGTCCCACATCGCCTGGGAATGAGGATGTGCTTATATGTATAAATGCACCATTTATGACACAACGCGTTTTAAAGCCGTGATGGCCATGAACCTATCAGAACTCTACAGTTAAGCGTGCTTCTGCGAGAGTAATCTCAGGATGGGTGACCTCCCGGGAAGTCTGGTTCGGGGGAGCCAAAAGCGGACAATATTGTGTCATTAGGGGTGGGTCGTTACAAATAGTATCAGAGCCATTGCCCAGCCTGAGATAGTGGGAGCGTGCACAAGCCCAATGAGGGACGCCAGCGGGGACGCTGGGTCCAAAGAGGGGGTGATTGTGATGTTTCACATCGCTTGGGAATGAGGATGTGCTTATATGTATAAATGCACCATTTATGACACAACACGTTTTAAAGCCGTGATAACCATGAATCTATCAGAACTCAGCAGTTAAGTGTGCTTTTGCGAGAATAATTCCAGGATGGGTGACCTCCTGGGAAGTTTGATTCGGGGGGAGCCAAAAGCGGACAATATTGTGTCATTAGGGGTGGGTCGTTACAGTACAAATGCCTCACTGGGTTACTATTCTACAGGATCAACTCCAGCAAACCTTCCAGATGCATGCCACAACATTAGCATTACATTCTTGCAATATCTACAGTAACACAGGGAACACTTGGAAGAGGAAAACACTATGCAATTGGCCAAAATAACTAACATCATAAATGCAAAAACGCCTCATAAATTTACTATCTAAAATTGAAAACGGAAAGAAAATCTGGAAATGAAAAGGGATTAGAGCTGTCCAGTAGTCATCCAATCCTACAAAAATTGTTAAAAAAAAAAAAAAAAAATGACTTTAGGTTGTGTACTTGTGAACGTACATTTGGCCAATTGACTGACCAAACTGTCTTCAGTCTGTAAGTTGTGCCCGTAGAACTGACAAAAGATGAAATAATGATCAAACATGTTGATCGTAAGAGCACAAAGAGACCCTGACGAATCAATATACCTTTGTATCACTAACTGGAACACATGCAGGAGAAGTGCTTGCCCCCAAAGCAAAAACGACACACCAAAAGGAGGTTTATACCATTTCGGAGTTCACAATGCAGCTAAATAAAAGAGATGTTTGTAAAAAGAGATATTATGGTACTGAATTTCAAAGGCAATAGAATCAAATTCACAAAAATAACAAGGGTGGGTGAGGATTGGTATGAGTCCTTGTTGCTTGCAAGAATTTCGAAATACTTCTTAGGATCTATAATTTCTTTCTACCCTTTATGGACTCACTACTCATCAAATTTATAATAAGCTAATGATTAATTTCTGTTGCAATTACCCAATGAAATTTAAACTTGCTTACACAAACTAATTGGTAAATAGATATAAAAACAGAAAACTAAAAATATATAAGTAGTGAAATATTTTGGAAAATTCATCTAAAGAATATGCATAAGGCGAAACTGAACACTGTGAACTCTTGAAACCAAATAATGAAAACAAGTATCATTGTCTAAGTTTATGTCAGCTCAGATCATCCCAACAACCTAAGTTCAAGAAAAGTATTTTTGGTTTTTTTGGCTATTGAATTTGTAAATAGTTCATATTCCATGTATCCCAGAGGCCAATCTATTACCAAGGCTGCAAATCAATAATCAAGATTGAGCTTGTAGAATGTTAACCGATTCGAGCATTGTGTCTCTAAGCATGATTTACCCTTAAAACAGTTTGTTTCAGCACAATTAACAAGCCTATTGGAAGATGGCTTATTAGTTGATCTAGATAATGGCATAATGGCACTAGTACAGATAATGTCACCACGCCCAGCTTCAGTTTCTCATCTCAACATTTTGATAATTGAAGAAATAAAAAACCAGTACTAGTTTCCAATTGGTTCAGTGTCAACTGGATATTTTAGGCAGCTTGCCACTTTGTTACCACAGATCAAGTCATCCACCTTAATGGGATCATACAATAGCCACAAGAAAATACTTTGCTGACACTGATTACCTTATCCCCCGTAGCAGCTTTCAGGAGAACGGGTACAGTAAAAATGGTGATTCAAGAACCTACACCCAATAAAGTAAGAAAAGAAACCCAAATTTCCCCATGATGCCAATTTGGCGCCACACTTTCACAAGTTCCACAAGTCGCCACAGAACTTTTAGTACCTATTCATCAGAAAACACCTAAACATCTAAATCAAGAAAGAAATAACAACACATGCATTTATAGTAGATTGAAAAAGAAAATCAACACACATGCGCATCAGATGATATCGATAATTTATGCAAACAAATATAACATAGTCCTCTTCCCACATCCTAGCACAACAGTGCAGCAATACAAGTTCATGGTAGTGCTCATGCAGATTCAAATCAAATGTTCCATGCACTTGCTAACCTGATTCCAAATCAATTAGAAATGTTTTTTGATACAAATAAAACCCTGCATTAAAAAGAGCAGATTTGGCTTCATTTGCCTCCTAGTTCCCATTTATGGTCTTTTCAGGTAATACCATAACTAAATTCAATTTCATTTTGGTTATTGGATATTGAATGTAATAAATAACTTTCTTTACAAGTAGAAAAGTTTTGAGTTTCTTGTGTTACCTATTTAGTGTACACACAGCTTAATTGTAGTTCACCAATAGTTATCAACCTAGCCGATGTAGGACAGTAGCACATAATGTTAATCGGAACCAAAGTGTAGGTGAAAGATCATGGCTTTGAACCTATTTTTTTTTTATAAGGCTTTGAACTTATAAAGAATGGAAAAAGAAAGTAGTAGGTTTATGCTTCAAATCAGGTTAGGAAAGATTGAATTTTTAAGGGTTTGAATATGTATGAGCAGCCATTAAAAAAAAAAAACAGAGGAAACAGAGAAGTTGTACAATAAAAATCCACTAAAAGTATTGATAAAAAAATAAGTTAGTCATCAAACACATAGGCAGAATAAAACCAATTCAAAGGTTATAGACAAGAATAAGCCAAGTACTAATTCTGTGGTCAGAGGATATGCCATAAGAAATGATTATTAACTCTTCCATGTCTGCTAAGAGCAGGTACCTTGATCCGCAAAAGATTGGACGGTGATGGCAATGACCACGACCAATTATCCTTGTTAGCACAAAGCCCAACTCCTTCCCTCCATTGCAAAAGAGGATCGATTGCCCGCATCAGATGTACCTACAGCATATACACACTAACTTCAACACCCAAAAGGCCAATTAAAGGCAAGTAAAGAATCTCCTTTGGGTGCCGAGAAAACAGATTAAAATAAAAGACAACACCTAGAGATTAACGTTAATACACAGTTTGGTTGCCCAAAGAATTGAATTTTGCACTCCATTAGGATAATTGAAGTGAGAAAAAAAAAAAAAAAAAAAAAAAAAAAAAAAAAAAACATGCCACCAGACTTTTGGGAACCAAGTAAGGAAGCAACATTGATGACATACCAGCACCACCTCATCAACAGATAATGTCACCATCTAAATCCAGCTTCAGTTTCTCATCTCAACAGTGTGATAATTGAAGGTATCAAAACCAGTACTAGCTTGCCATTGGTTTAGTGCTGGTTGGATATTAGACAGCCTGCCATTTTGTTACCATAAATCAAGTAATCCACCTTAACAAGAGTTACAGGATCATACAATAGACACAAGAAAATCCTCTGCTGCCATTGATTACCTTTTCCAATGTAGCAGCTTTCAGGAGATCAGGTACTGAATGGTAATTCAGAACCTACACTTCCAACAAAAGAAAACCAAACTTAAATGCCCATGATTTCGATTTGGTACAACAGTTTCACAAGGTCCATAGGTCTCCATTGAACTTTTAGTGCCTATTCATCAGAAAATAGCTAAGCATCTGAATCAACTAAGAAATAGCAACACAAGTATAGTAAATTGAAACAGAAGATCTACACTCATGTGCATCAGATGATTTCAATAGTTTATGCATAGTGTTTTTCACACATCCTGGCACAAAAGTGCAGTAATACAAGTTTGTGGTAGTGCTAATACAGAGTCCAATAAAATATTCAATGCAGTTGCTCACCTAGTTTCAAATCAATTAGAAATGTTTTTGGGTACAAATAAAACCATGCATTAAAAATAGCAGATTAGGCTTCATCTGCCCCTTAGTTCCAACTCACAGATCTTTACAGGAAATTCCATAGCTAAATTCAACTCATTTGAGTTCTACAGTAGTCATCAAACTCGCCGATGTAGGACAGCAGCACATCATGTTTTGACGATTAATTAGGAAATTTTAGAGGAAAGATTGTGGCTTTGAACTTATAAAGGATGGAAAAAAAAGAAAGTTCTAGGTTTATGTTTCAAATCAAGTTAGGAAAGATTTCATTTTTAAGGGGTTGAATATGTATGAGCAACCATAAAGAAATACAGAGGAAACCAAGAAGTACAATAAAAATCCATTAAAAGTATGATAAAAAAACAAGTTAGCCATCAAACATATATGCAAATTAACTGGGTGCATAAGGCCAATCGTTCACTTGTCTCTATCTTTCTATTTGAAGAAAAATTTAAAACTCAAAAAAAAAAAAAATATTCAATAGAAGTGAATGTGGCAGGAAGCAGTTTACAAGATTTGATTCCAAGCATATGACTCTTGCTATTGACAATGAAAACCGGCCCTGTAAAAGAACCCACAGAGAATTAAGGACTGACAGCAAAATCGAGAGTTATATAAATACAAATGATGGGAACATACCTTCTATAGAGTTCTCAATCATTTTTGGCGATGACATGAGAGAGACTCAATTGCTCAGTTCTGGCATAGTGAAGTAAATGAAGAATTAACCAGTGGGCAAAGCATTCTATTTTATCAAAGATAGGAATCAAGGAAACCTAAAACAGAGAGGGTGAATATATTGATGAACTAGCAGGTTGAAAATGTATGTACCTAACGGTAGAAGCTAATGCTAAACCGAAAATTGGGGACTCTTGCTAGCCTTGTAGCTTATTCAATCAATTTGTCATCAATCCATATCTATTCGAGGTGAGCAATTTTACACCATCCTTTTTCCTCTTTTACATTGCCACTATTTCCTCAACAAAGAACATTCCAAGATCAGTAGAATAGAAAGCGAGGCAAGCAACCCCTTTTCTGGCATGTACTTGAGCTTAGGGTAGCTAAAGATAAGCAATGCTTGAAAAACACTCACATGTTGAAGCCCCTTCTTGTCCAACTATTTCGAATTTGGAAAGCCAGAGATGGAAATAGAGGTCAGGCTGGTGGGCAACAATCATGCCTCTAGGAAGGACTCCACATCTTTAGAATTGCCACCGATTGTCAAATGTCCAAGAAAGGAGGGGTTCTGCAAACCCCCTCCCATTCAACCCGCAATGACTTTGTCACGAGTGTAGATGTTAATTGATTTCAGATTGGAAGGCAAGCCCCCTTCAGGAAACCACTCAACTTCTGAACAAATAATTACATCTACTTCATTAAGAGCCGAAAGGAGTATGTGCATCTTGTCAGGAAGTGATCTCAGACTCGTTTAACATTAACAATGCATAGCCATCACTAGCAATCTAGCAACATCTGTTTGAGCAAGGCTATCTTGAGACTCCTTTAACTCTACACATGATTTAATAGTGGTATCGAATTCCCAATGTCAGCTTTAGGAAGATCTCTTGTAACCCATTAAATAGCTCAAACATCCTGCAATGCAAAACCAAACAATTTCTCGGTCAATCAATACCAAAGTTTAGGGGAAAGATCATATTTTGAACCGTTTGAATGTGTATGAGCAATCACCGAAGATACAGAGCAAACTAGGAAGTTTTGCAATAAAAAACAACTAAAAGCATCGATCAGATAACATTTTAGTCATCAAGCACATATACAGAAAAATTGGGTGTATAAGGCCAATCATTCACTTACTTGTATTTGTCTTTCTATTCTAACAAAAATTTAAAACAATAAAAAAGGAATTCACATTGCAAGTTTGCGTGCTCCAGTGAAAAATTTAAGATAGAACTCTTCTTATGAGAAAAATACCTTATAGGAGTGATAGTGGCAGGAATTGATGATTGATAGTAAAATGAAGATTTATAAAAATGTAGTGTTTTATTTTTCTTAGAAGTGTTTTGAGAAGAATTTTGCAGTTTGTTTTGAAAAATGTGTTTGTAATGGGTCACATCTTAAAAATCCCTTTGGTTAAAAATACCTAATAGGAGTGATAGTCGCAGGAATTGATGATTGATAGTAAAATGAAGATTTATAAAAATGTAGTGTTCTATTTATCTTAGAAGTATTTTGAGAAGAATTTTGTAGTTTGTTTTGAAAAATGTGATTGTAATGGGGGCACATCACAAAACCAGAAATCATATCAAACAAGATTCACTATTTTCTTCCAACCAACCTTTCTTTCAAGTAGCTTCAGGCCTACATATAATTGAAATTCTATCTATAGCTATCCTAAAACCAATTCAACGGTTGCAAAGTAGAATAAGAGTAGTGTTAATTCTATTACAGGATATGCCAAAAGCAATGATTTCTCTGTCTTTCTACAACACGAGAGAAACCATAATTATTACTTCTAGGGTTCACCATACCTCAAAGCTCGCAAAAGCTTGAATGTTGATGACAATGGCGATGATGATCCATTATATATCCTTGTTAGTAACAAGCCCAACTCCTTCCCTCTATCGAGCAAGAGGATTAGTTGCCCACATCACATGTACCTACAACATATACACACTAATTTCAATACCCAAAAGGTGAAGTAAAAGGCAAGTAAAGAATCCCCTGTTTGCGTGCTAAAAAAAAGGATGGAAAAAAGAAAAAGAAAATAACACCTAGAGATTATATATGTGTACTACCGACAAAGAAAAGAACCCCCAATAAAAAAGTATCTGCACCTCTTAGTCAACGGATAATGTCACCATCTAAAACCAGCTTCAGGTTTTCATTTCAACTTTTTGATAACTGAAGGTATCAAAAACAATACTAGCTTCCAATTGGTTCAATGCCAGCTAGATATCAAGCAAAGTGCCATTTTTTTTACCATAAATCAAGTTAGACACCTTAACAGCTTTGGCGTTTGAAACGAATTCCGATCCAATCTGTGATTGCTTTCGTGCTCTCCGAGCTTCTATCATTGATTACCTTTTCCCTTATAGCAGCTTGCAGAAGGAAAGGTACTGAATGGTAATTCAAAGCCTACACTTCCGATAAAATAAAAAGAAACCAAAATTCCCACATCATTCGGTTTGGCACCACTTTTACAAGGTCCACAAGTTCCCACAAAACTTTCAGTACCCATTCATGAGAAATAGCTGAACGTCTAAATCAACAAAGAAATAACAACACACACATCGTAGATTGAAATGGAAAACAACACATGCATTAGATGATATGAATAGTTTATCGTAGTGCTAACGTAGATTCCAATAAAATATCTCAAGCAATTGGTAAAATATTTTATAAATTAGGCTTTGTATGCCTCATAGTACCTATTCATGGATACGACAGCAGCACAACATGTTTCTATGCTTAATTGGTACCAAAGTTTAGGGGAAAGATTGTGGCTTTGAAGTTATTAAGGAATGGAAAAAGGAAATAGTTGGTTTATGCTTCAAATCATAATAGAAATATTGAATTTTTAAGGGTTTGATGATGTGAGAAAAAAAAAAAAAAGAAAGAAGAAGAAGCAAACCGAGAAGTTGTACACTTAAAATTAGCTGCAGGACATCTTAATAAATCAAACAAATATGCAAAATAACTGGGTATATCACGCCAATAATTGACTTACATGTCTCGGTCTCTCTATTCTAAGAAAAAGTTCAAATCTAAAAAAAATTGGACAGTTTATAGTGCAACTGCAAGTCACATATGACACTTGTTTATTATAACAAAAAGCGATCCTAAAACAAGGAATTGAAAATTTACAGTAATATCAAGATTTATAGAAAGACCAAACATGGGAACATACCTTTTTAATTCAGAGCATCCCCAATTCTCTATGAAGTTGTAAATAATATAATTGTAGGTGGTGACATGAGTCAATTGCTTATGTCCGGAATAGTGAAGTGGGCATAGCATTCTGTTTTATCAAAGATAGCAACTAAGCAAATTAGAAGAGATTGGGTAAATATATTGATGAAAATTAGATGGTTGAAAAGAGCACATACCGAAATTGGAGAAATCTTGCTAGACTTGTAGCCTATTCAATCAATTCGTAACCAATCCATTTTTGTTCCACGTGAGCAATCTTGCGCCATTCTTTTCCTTTTTTACTTTGCCACTCTTCCTCCAACAAAGGACAAACCTCGACTCGTAGAATAGAAAGGGAGGCAGGTAACCCTTGTTCTGGCATGCACTTGAGCTTAGGACAGTCAGAGATATGCAATTCTTTAAGAGCGTACAGGAACTTAAGCCCCTTCTTGTCCAAACATGTCAAATTTGGAAAGCGAGAGATGGAAAGAGAGGTCAGACTGGTGGGCAGCAACTGCGCTGCTTCTAAGGACTCCACATCTTCATATTCGCCCATGATTTTAAAATGACTAAGAAAGGGAAGGTTTTGCAAACCCCAACCCATCCTACTCGCAATGAGTTTGTCACAACGGTCGATCTCAATTGATTTCAGATTGGAAGGCAAGCCCCCTTCAGGAAGGGACTCAACTTTTGGACATTTACTTACAAGCAATACCTCAAGAGACGGAAGGAGTAAGTGCATTTTATCAGGAAGTAATCTCAAACTCGGGCAATCTATGACCGAAAGCGAAGTAAGGCTAGGGGCATGCAATCCTCCTTTTGGAAAAGATACAAAATTAAGACAATCCTGAATCAGCAATGTGACTAAATCATGTTCACAATTTTCTGGAACTGTAAGAGATTCTAGACTGTCACAGAAGCGGAATTGGATGCGAAAAAGCTTTGGGAATAAATCTAATGGAAAGGACGTGAGATGACAACGATCCAACGACAGAATTTCAAGGGATAAATAGTACATGTGTGTTGGGAACGCTAACATCATACAGTTGTATATATGAAGGGTTTTTAATGTAGAGGGAACACCCTTAAGTGTATGACAGCAACTGACTTCTAAGTCTTCAAGACAGCTGTTGGAATCTTCAAGAAGGGACACGAGTGAGGAACTGACGATGCGGAGGGTTTTTAATGTAGAGGGAAGGTAAAGGGATTTAAGGCAACAGCCATGTAAATGTAACGCTTGAAGACCACAGCCGGAGTCTATCATTCCCTCTGGTAGAGAAAATCCTTGAAGTGCGAGCTTTTGCATTCCAGTTGGCAATTCCGTTAACTGCATCTCATCACAAATGCGGAGCTCCAATTCACGAATAGTAGGAGTCAATGGGAGTGGAGCCACCAGCTGCCGACAATAAGTAATTGTAAGCTTGGATAAAGAAGAAAGATGGACCGGCAACCCTCCTGTTAGCTTAGGACAATCCTCAATATCAAGCTCTTCAAGTTGAGAAAAAGCTCCACCTCCATTTTCGTCACCAAAAGAAACCCATTCCTCCCACTTTGGCATCTCCTTCAACGTAAGAACTTTAAGGGCAGCAAATGGCTTAAATGAAGAAGAACCGCTGCCACAAAACTCTTGACCCACTATAACAACTTCATCAAACCCAACAATAGAGAGGTTTTGCAGAGAGGGTAGCTGCCCAAGCGGTGGCAAGCTGGTGCAATATTTACAATTTTGTAAATGAAGGGATGCCAGTTTAGAGAATGAAGGATGCCCTACCCAATCTGAAAAACTTCTACCACCGTAGTATTCGATGGCAAGGCTTTTCAAGTTTGTAGGGGGCTGGAGACTATCAAGTACAATTCTTTGACTTTCTGAAAAGCTATTATCATCTTTCCATTCCAATACCAACTCTTCGAGGTACTTTTTATCTCTCAAGCTTGGTTCCAAAGCATCAGCAGATTCAACATTTTGGAGCTCCTCTATAGAAAGTGATCCTCGAAGATTTACGAGTTTTCCTAACTCCCCAATGCAAAACCCATTGTCTTTGCCGACAATAAATTTAGTCAATGTCTGGAGGCATTTTAATCTACCCAAATGTACTGGCATCTCTTCTATGTTAGTTTTGGTAATATCGAGATGACGTAAACTAACGAGTTTCCACGTATCTCTTGGCAATGCAGCAAGACTTTCACAATTTGATAAAAGCAATGTTTGTAAATTGCACAACTTACATATGGAATCAGGTAGTCTTTGAACTTCAGTGAAAGAGAGATCCAAGTAACGTAGGTGTTTAAGTTCGCCAATTGAATCTGGCAATTCAGTCATATTGCGATAAAGAGACAGAGAGAGCACACGTAAGCACTTTAGCATCGGCAATAACTGATGTGGTACCTTTTTTGTTAAGTAAGAAAAATAACTCCGAGTCAGGTCTATTGGCAAGAAAGTGCATAGCTTGTTAGGCTTGTAAAGAGCCTCAAACTTCTTAAAGCTATCAAATTCTTCTTGAACATAAGACAAATGACGAACCTTGTTCACAATTTCTTTAGAATAATCACCCTCCATCCTTACATTGAATTGCCCAGACACAAATGTTGCTAAATCGTTCACAAGATCATGCATAATAAAAAGTGATTTATTATCATTTGATTGCTGGAATAATGATCTTGATACTAGAGCAAAGAAGCAATCATTGCCAACTTCTTCTATTGTTTTGTTTCTAGATTCATGTAAGAAACCTTCTGCAATCCATAACAAGACTAACTCATGTTTTTTGAAAAGATAACCCTTAGGAAATATTGAACAATAAGCAAAGCATCGCTTTAGATGTGATGGGAGATATTTGTAGCTTAATCTTAAAGCAGGAAAAATGCCAATATCATCAATTGGTAAATCCCATAATTCACTCTTTAATATATTATCCCATTCATCAACATCCGATTTGGATAATAGAGCACTAATTGTCTTGACCGCTAGTGGAAGGCCTCTACAATTTTCGATGATTTTTCTACCCGTTACTTCTAACTCTCCATGCGCATTAGAGTTGCCATCATGAAATGCATGTTTTGCAAATAGTGACAAGCAATCTTCTTCTGGTAACTCCATTAGACGATAAGGCATTGCTCTAGCAATTGATACAACACGATCACTACGTGTTGTTACAATTACCTTACTCCCTTGTGCCCCATATTTGAAGGGTTTGCATAGTGTCTCCCAGTGATCATCAGTCTCATTCCAGACATCATCTAAAATAAATAGAAACTTCTTCCCCATTAATTTCTCTTTTAGTTCCCTTTGAAGTTCATCTAGATCATTTTCATCATTAGAAGTTGAGGAAGTACTGACTCTTTCCACAATTGTTTTTGTTATCTTGAACAAATTAAAATCTTCTGAAACACAAACCCATGCAAGATGGTCAAAAGATTTTTTCACCCTGTCGTCATTATATAGAAGCTGAGCAAGGGTGGTCTTGCCAATCCCCCCCATACCGACTATGGCAATCACACCCATCTCATTGCCACATGCATCATCTGAGAGCAACATTTTAATGATTGCCTCCTTTTCATCGCTCCTACCACAAATATCAGATTCTTCAACTAGAGAAGTTGTGGGCAATCTTTCAGATAATTTCCCTCCAACACCTACTCTTAGACCTAAAAGATCTATTTGTTGTGCTAGAGTTTCTAGTCTTTCAAGTACCTCTTTTATCTTTAGCTCTATCTCTTTGACAGAAGAATTACGAGAAGAAGAGCTGGATAACTTTCGTACCTTGCTTGCAGGGGCTTGAAATTCAGCATCCAACTCGCTCAGCAAGGCTTCAGTAGCAATCTCATCCAAGACGTCCTCTGCATCATAGATTGCATCTTTCAGCTCATCAAGCCACTCTTTCACATCAGGCTTCTGCGAAACTTGCAACTCCTCCGCATCTTCAAACACTGCATTGAGGGTCAGGAATGTTGTCTTCAACTTCTTTAGGAGTCCATCAGAGAGCTTTTGTTGCCGAAAGAAGCCAACGAACTCACCAAATACCACTTTTTCATAAAACACTTGAAGGAGGGGAGAGAGAAAAAAGCTTGCAATCTCAGCCATTGTTTCTTCTGTGGAAATCGAAGGAGATGAAGGAAGGGGAATGCAAAATGCAGAGCAAAAGCAGATAGGAAGGTGTGTTTTGGTTTAACAAGGAAGAAGTGGAGTTATATTGAAAAGGAAGAGCTATTGGAGTGATGGACCCACGCCGGGCATGCAGGGGCAGCTCTAAGCAGTTTCTCACAGGGAATTACTTTTACACCAAAGAAGGAAGTAGGAAACAGCCTACTGGAGTGATGGACGCGTAAAAGAAATTACTTTGCTTTACAATATGTACGTTTCTTTTGTTCCTTTGCTTCTCTTTAGATAATGAAAAAGAAAGAGATTTGCTTTGGATTCCGTGGGTGGATTGAATATGGCCAATTGTGGTGGACTCCACAACAATTGTGGTGAAAACACAAGTCTGGAACACTTCAAACAAGTTTGGCAGAAAAGTTTTAACAGAGAAAGAGGAGCTGCAGCATTATGATCATCCTCCTATAGAAAAATTTTGTTATTATTTATTATCATCCTCCTATAAAAAACTTTAAAAATATATAAAAAACTTTGTTATTATTTGTTTAAAGCATGCAAAGACTTGTTAAGGCGTTGGCTGTGCTTTGATTTGATTACAAGAACTAAAAATTTGAAAAAAAGGACATAGTATAATTACAGAAACATATGTTATAAATAGAGAGAAAATATTAACAGAGCAGAAAGAGCATCCTGCCTCCAAGAAAAAATGTGGAAAATATATATTATTTTTCTAAATTTTATATATTTTAGTAGACTGTTACATGGTTTTATAAAGAATTCAGAGTAATGCTACTTCTTATACTCATTTATTATACCGGTTGACGTAACGTGTTTTAAATAAATTTTAATATCAGTGACTTAAAATACACAACGTTAACCAATATGAAATATGTATGAGAAATGAATGTTACTCTTCACATTAATTTTATAGCGCTTTACATAAAAATTAAAGTATTAACACATTAATTAATATAAAATAAAAATGAGCGCAAAGAATTACTTCGCTTCTAGTAAAAACCAGATTTTTAATGATCCCGTGGTGCATTTGTTCAGCCAATTAGGAGGAAACACCATAGCTTTCCGATTAACTATTTAACTCCATCAAAAGATGGTCCAGAGCGGCATAGCCACATGGGCAACTTTGAAAAAGTCAGGGGAGCTTTGGACATATCTTCAAAAAGTGTCTTAAAAAATAATGCAAACAAACAAACAAGGAAAAAAAAAAAATAGAGAGAGAGATAGAGGTTTCCTCGGAGTTTTTTTTTTTTTTTTAACAAGATATATAATATTTTTTGTATATTTTATTTGTTGATATTAAAATATTCTTTATTTACGAGTTAATTGTAATTAAATTGAGAGAATTTGATTATCATACTTGTACTTCCTCTAAATCCTATAAATAAGAATCTTTGTATTGTATACATACAAGTTAATAAGATACAATATAGTCTTATGGCCATTTAGAATGATAAACGTAAGTATTTAATACAGAACCACTCGTACTTCTTTCTCTTTTTTCTCTTTCTTGCTTCCGCTATAATTCTCGTATTTTAAATTTATATACAAATCTCAACATGAACAAATATTAACAGTTTCCATAATAGCCTCACTGATGATCAAACTATTAGAGTTCTTCAGAATTTTGGACAATGAAACAATATTTCAATGGAACACTCTGTTTTGGTATGTAAAACAAAACAGCTACATGCGACATATGTGCAATAGTAATTAGGAGAGATGGCTTTGGATTGAATCAAAGGAATAAAAGATAAAGAAAAGTAGAAAAATGATTTAACACTTCATCATTTCACAAGGAGATTAATTTTGAAAGAATAAAGCTGTTAATGACCCACCCCACCGAAAGAAAAAGAAAACAAAAAAGCAAACCAAACATAAAAGAAATGGGAAATGATTGTTGCACAAAATGGGCACAACCGACATATCCTCTCTATCAACAATTTTGTAAGAATAAAGCCGTTAATGGCCTATCCCACTGAAGAAAAAGAAAACAATAAAGCAAATAATTTTGTAAGTGGACGTGAAAGTCGTTATGAAAAGATGGATGAATTACATTGGAAATTTTTGGCAAAGCCTATTAACAAAGTAGTGGGAAATAAATTTTGAAGTTAGTAAAAATTGATAAATGTAATATAAAATAAAAAGAATTTACATAGAAAAATTAAAACGTTTTGTATTATAGTGGATAATTTTATTTGAATGGTAATAAAAAATTATTGATGTGATATAAAAAGTAAAAAAAAGTTAGAATGTTTTGATGTTGATTATTTTTGAAAAATGTGAAACTAAAGTAGGAAAATGTGAAAATTAACAAAGTACTATTCTGTTTTGGTACTTTGCCAAACATATCCATTGTCTTGGTAAAGTGAAAGAATAGTTTTCCTTTTATTGGGCTGCTTGACTTAAAAGAGATATGATATGTTGTCACTTCATGGCACAACTATTGACATAATTATTGTCTTTTATTATTATTAGTATTATTAAACAAAAAATTAAAAAACCATATAAATGTGTTGGAGTTTGATTTTGATTTTTTTTTAAAATAATAATAATAAAAATAAAAGGTCAATAGTTGCTTCAATAGCTGTGTTTTAGGTGGTAAAATATCATTTCTCGACTTAAAATGTCATGTAATAGGAGAACATAATCGTGGGAGATATAAATCAAACCTAGGGATATAAATAAACCAGTCTGTTCGACAACCCACTCGATACCCGCTCAGTTTAACCCGATCTAAACTGGAGCTCGATACTGTAGAAACTCGCTCGATTAGTAAGTGATACATATTCGACTCGCTCGACAAAACTTGATAGGAGCTCATGAGCTTAGCTTGTTTAAAATTCGATTGAATCGCTCGTCCGACTCATTATTCCGACTCTTTAGCTCGTTCATATCTTTTGTGTGTGTCTGTATGTGTGTATATATACTAAATAAGCGTATAATATACTAGCTAAGTAAATATTGTATTACATATTAATTATAATACTTTGATAATAGTATTTGGTATGTTAAATTAACATATTAGTTATTAATAGTTAGTATGGAGGTTGTTCACAAATTCGGACTTGAACTCCGCTTTGATCACACATTGAAAAATTTAATAGCTTATTCGACCTCTTGTTGAGCCAAGTTTGTCAAGTAACCCGGCTCGAATGTCATTTTCAACGAGCTTAAGCTTGCTCGAATTTTAAACGAGTCGAACTTGAACACTGATTTTATAGCTCAATTCGAATTTGAGCTCGGCTATTTAAGCTCGAATCATGAACGAGCGAGTCTTAAAATCTTAAAACTCAATTCAGCTCAGCTCAATTGTATCTCTAATCAAACCTAATGGGTCTTTGGTGTCTCAAAGAGCTATTTTAATTATGGATCAAAATCCCTACAATTTTTAAGTTCTCAAATTATAAAATGTATTCAGCTTCTAAGAAAAATGAAAGCCTATAGGAGTAAATAAGAGTGATGGACCACGTGGGCAAGGGCAGTACCACGTGATAGTGCCAGTAACGGTCGACCTTTTTTCTTTTTCCAGCCTGACACACTTGACTTCTCTTTTAAATTACGTCGGTGGATTGAATTATGGCCAGTAGCGGCGGACGCCACACAATCTCACTAAAGAACAAACGGAAGAAAAGGAAGCGAAAAGCTAGGAGTAGCCGAGTAGAACAGGGGCTGTAAGTTACCATCATTTTATAAAGAGGAATGATTTACTACCATTTAAATATATAATTTTTTATTATTTTGTCTATGTAGCAATGTGGTCCCCTACCTTAATTTATTTTTAAAAAATAAAAAAATTCAAAAAGTAGTGGGGGACCACCTTGCCACATAGGCAATGTGGTGAAAAGTTGTATCTTTAGGTGGCAATGAATCATTATTCTTTTATAAAACGCCCTCTAAACACTATTGTTTTATCCAAATTTATAGGTGTATTTGCAAAGACTCATAAATTTATCACATTTCTAACGCTTTAAATTTAACAACTGTAATTTACATAATTTAGCAGCAGCCACAAAAAGATCAAAAGTATATCTCATATGCTGCTAGTAAAACTCATATTTTTAGTAGTGGATCTTGGTTAGTGATTAAGTCCTCTTCTAATAGAGTAATGCAATAAATCATTACATTATTCTCCTAAAACTTATATAGTGTGGTCTAATCTCTCATGTTTTTTTTTTGGTAAATAGAATTTCATTTTACAGAGTAGGGTTACAAGATAAAATACAGTGGAGTGAGCTCTCCAACAATAAACTCAAAACTGAAATAGCTATGCCAAAACGGTAACCTAGAAGGGAATAGGAATTTTTTCAATCCCAAAGGAATCAAAAATTTCTCAGGTGTGTGCATGCCACGCGCCAATGCAAGAATATCGGAAGACGTTGCGATGAATACTGGAGGAAGCGGAAGACGCTGTTGAATCCACCGGAGAGGCACGCGTCCTGAAAAAAAAAGACATAGTAGTGTAGATCTAAATCTAAAATTTTCAACCCAAAAACCAAGCCTAAAAATGCAAAAAAAAAAAAAAAAAAAAAAAAAAAAAAAAAAAAAAAAAAACTGTGTAGATGAAGAAGAAAGCAATAAAAAAAGCCTCAGAAGAGGTAGAAAGATCTAGAATAAAATCTCCTCGGTGACTAAAGCAAAAAGGGGAGAGAAGGAGGAGGATGGCAAATATTTGAAGAAGAAGCTCAGAGAATGTAATATTCTAGAGAGAAGGCAAAGCTTATCTCTTTGTCTTGGTCATCTCTCATGTTATTGGATGCATAAAAATTGATATTTAGTTTGGAGTATTACGCCACACGATGATAAGAGGTGATGTATAACATTACTCTATTTCACTTGTCTATTTCCCTTAGTTGTAAGATAGTTTGCTTAGGCTTGTATAAACGGGCCGAATATAACCATTCTGCAACCACTAACCGCTTAGGCAGAGATGGTAAACGGTTTTAGGGGTACACGGAGGCGGTTGGTAACCACTAACCGCCTACCCTTATTTTATATATATATTGAAAAAAGTATATCTATTAAAAATTCGTTTGTATTTGGTTATTTGATTTAATGTTTTGGAGTATTTGGTTATTTGTATTTGGATTTGTGATGTTTTGGATTTCTTTTTGGATTTGAATTTGTTTGTATTTCGTTATTTGGATTTGTAATGTTTTAGTTTTTTATTTGTTTGTATTTGGATTTGTAGTGTTTTGGATTTGTATTTTTTTTAATAGATATTTTAGATTTGTTAATTTTGTACCAAAATGTCCAAAAATTATTATTATTATTATTTGAAAAAAAATTAAAACCTGCTAAAAAACCAGCACAAATCCCAAATTAAAAAGTGATTTTCAAACCGTTGGTTATAAACATAATAAACACTAACTGCAGAGATAGTTGTAGTTGTGGTTGTTAAAATTTAATAATTGCTTTAGGCAGTTACTATTAACAATTTTAACTAATAACTATTAACCGTAACCATTCGTGCACTCCTAACTTTGCTCCTATGAGCAACGTCATTGGAGCAGTTTCCTTCTTCGCTGTTTGGTCACCTAGTCAGGAAAATCCTCGGTATGATACTAATTGATGCAGTAAATTAAGGTGTGAGCTTCAAGAGACAGCAACATTTGCTCAAAAGTCTCTATAATCCACTAAAAAAGTAAATAAATAACAGAAAATTCATTATAAAAGCACCGGAATCCACCATGAAATATAGAGAAAACTCTCAAATAGTGGTTGGCTCTCTAACCACTAACCATTTCCTAATCTATAAGAGCATATCAGAGAAGTTTTTTTTTCAAAATTTGGTAAAAAACTCAAAAAAGCTCACTCCAACAAATTCTCTATAATTTCTCTATTTTAACTTTTATCATAATTTCATCTCAAATTTAACTCCCAAATTTCATGATCTATTCAATATTTTATCATTTTTCGTTTAGTTTCCTGTCTTTCTCACTTCTTTACTTTTCTCTCTCTCTTCATCTGCAAGAACGCCATCTCCTTCTCCAGGGGCGGAGCCAGGTTTTACAAGGTGGGGGGGCCAAATTGGAAAAGAAAAATTGGTGAGGCCAAAACTAAAAAACATAAAAAATAAAAATAGGAGCAAAATTTAATTTCTTTTTTTTTTTTTTTCTCGGGGAACCTTGGGGCTTGGGTTCAGGCCCCCCCTACAGCCCCACTTGGCTCCACCTCTATCCTTCCCCAAGCAGATCCTCGGCCCCGCCTAAGAGAATCCTTAGTGAACTCTTTAAATTTTTTCTAAATTTTAGATCAAGAATTTACTTTTTTGATTTTATCTATTACTTTTAAAAGGCTTCCTATATTAAACTCTCTAAATATTTCTCTATTTCAAAAACTAAATATAGATTTTTTTTTTATTATTATTGGTTTTAATCAATCACTCCTAACAAATGAGGAAAGAGAAAATTGAAAAGTGAAGTGAAAGAAGAGAGAAATAATAAAATATTGAATAGCTCATAAAATTTGAGAGCCAAATTTGAAATGAGATTCTGACAATAGCCAAAATAAAGAATTTATATAGAGCTTGTTAGAGTGAAATTTTTTGAATTTTTCACTAAATTTTAGTAAAAATTTTAAAATAGAGAGCTCATTAGAAAAGCTTTGAAACACCATATACATGATTTCAATCAACTTTTTGTCACATTTCTAATATTACAGTTTGTGTTTATGCATCCTTGTACCTAAAAGCGTTGATCTTTGCATGTTATTCACCGATCTCTGAGAGCCTTTGGGTGAAAGAACGAATCTTTGATCAGTTTTCAAGGCATGCTCATCTACTATCTTGGCTCTGTAATTTTGGTGCTTTTTTTTTTTTCAATCCCATAAGGTTTTTTTTCTGACCTTGTCATGCTACGAGGCTAACAAACCGCCGGTCTGTCCACAATTACCAATATTTTGTTTCTACATTGATTGATTTCATCTAGGTTTTCAATGCTTTGTTTTTTTTAAAAAAAATAAAACTTTACAGTTTGATTAAAATTCACCAATTTGAATTTTTCTTTTTTCTTTTTAATTGAAGGAAATATTGACGAGTTGTTAAATTTATTTTATAAATACCTTTTTTCTAGATAAAGTTTATTTTTTACTCACTTGGAGCAACTTTTCAATGTAATAAAAATTGTTAAAATTGTTGTTCTCAAAATCAATAAAAAATAATATTTGTCTAATATAGAAAAATATGAAGTTTATTTTGTATGAAGTGGCTTTCTTTTTTATAAGGTGAACCCGATTTGGGATAGTTGATCTTCATACTTAGGTTGCCTCCACTAACCCTACCTCTCATTACTATATCGAAAAGTTTATGACTAAAATAGAAAAAAAATAGTTTTTAATTATTTTGACTAGTAAAATTTGATGAGTCTACTAAAAATACTCCAAGACATATCAAACATTAAAATCTAAGCCCCAAGTCACAAGTCACAAAAGGTAGAGAGGCCAGGAAAAAAAGGATTTGATTAGCAAAGATAAGTCAAATTTGAATTAAGGCAGCATCACAAGTTTGTATCATAAAAAAAAAAAAATTACAAGGAAAAGCAAGTTGTGAGAAACCTAAAGAAGTTACTTCGTTCAAAGGGTCAAGAAATCAGCCACCATACACCCATCATAAATTCCTTTCATTAAAAGGGTAAAAAAAAAACTCAAATCTGGTAAACAAGACAAGGCTCGACAGATGAACAACTTCAATAAACAACTCAACTGAACTTAGTCGCAAGTAAATTGCAAGAGAAAATTATGTAAATACTTAAAAATATACACCTACCAACTTAAGTGTCACCACAAATGATGAAAAAAAAATGTAACTTTAACTATTGTAATCTACAAATATCTACCATTGTATATAAAATGAGTAGGGAATAGTTAAAAGTTAATACATTCCTCACTTCATGCCAGAACACCAATTCAATTGCAATATGATTGCATATCCACATAATGAAACTCATTAATAGCAAAAGCCAATCACATTCACATATAACCATGAATCATAAAAAGATAGGCCTCAAAATCTCTCCAGCAAATAAACCAGGGGAACCGTCTTCCAAAGTCAAAAACATCTAAACACACATTTAACCAAAACTAACAAGGCCAGTTTACCTTGTGGATAGTACGAAACAATAAAATTAAAAGCAAAAAGAACTCAATGCCTCAATACAGCTACAATATTAGTTCTTAAAATCCCACAAAGACTAAATTACCTCAGTACCTCCTATTTCCACCAGCCCCACCCGGACCACGACCAAATGTCTGGGTAGAAACCAAGGGCTGTAGCTCTGCTTCATAAATAGAGAGAAAATATTAACGGAGCAGAGACAGAATCCTGCCTCAAAGAAAAAATGTGGAAAATATATAATATTTTTCTACATTTTATATATTTTAGTAGTCTGTTATGTGGTTTTATAAAGAATTTAAGGTAATGCTACTTCTTACCCTCATTTATTATATTGGTTGACGTAACGTTTTTAAATTGCTTTTTAATATCAGTGACTTAAAATACACAACGTCAACCGGTATGAAATATGTGTGAGAAATGAATGTTACTCTTCACATTAATTTCATAGCGCGTTTACATAAAAAATAAAGTAGTAACACATTAATTAATATAAAATAAACGTGATAAATGAGTGTAAAGAATAACTCCACTCCTAGTAAAAACCAGAATTTTAGTGATCACGCAGCGCATTTGTTCGGCCAATTAGGAGGAAATACCATAGCTTTCTGATTTTTTTTTTTTCAGAGATACATAGCTTTCCTATTAACTCTATCAAAAGATGGTTCCAGAGCCGCAGAGCCAAATGGGCAACTTTGAAAAAGTCAGGGAGCTTTGGACATATCTTCAAAAGGTGTCTTAAAAAATAATGCAAACAAACAAAGGAAATAAATTAAAGCAGATATATGATACTTTTCGTATATTTTATATTTGTTGATATTGAAATATTTTTTATTTACGGGTTAATTGTAATGAAATCATGAAAATTTGATTATCATATTTATATTTACTCGAAATTCTATAAATAAGGATCTTTATATTGTAGACAAATAAGTTAATAAGATACAATATAGCCCTAGGGGTCATTTAGAATGGTAAATATAAGTATCTAATACAGAACCACTCGTAATTTTTTTCTTTTCTTTTTTTTTCTTTTTTTCTCTCTTGCTTCTGCTGTATTTCATGTATTTTGAATTTATATACAAATCTCAACATAGACAAATATTAACAGTTTTCATAATAGCCTCATTGATGATCAAACTATTAGAGTTCTTCAGAATTTTGGACAATGAAACAATATTTCAATAGAACACTCTGTTTTGATATGTAAAACAAAACAGCTACATGTGATATGTGCAATAGTAATTAGGAGAGATGGCTTTGGATTGAATCAAAGGAATAAAAGATAAAAGGAAAGTAGAAAAATGATTTAACACTTCGTCATTTCACAAGGAGATTAATCTTGAAAGAACAAAGCTGTTAATGGCCTAACACCAAAGAAAAAGAAAACAGATGGCCTACCACCGAAAGAAAAAGAAAACAAAAAAGCAAACCAAACATAAAAGAAATTTCATGGGTATTGCCTTTGAAGTGCACAACCTACATATCCTCTCAATCAATAATTTTGTAAGAATAAAGCCGTTAATGGCCTACCCCACCGAAAGAAAAAGAAAACAATAAAGCAAACCAATAATTTTGTAAGTGAATGCGAAAGTCGTTATGATTATATGCGTGAATTACATGGGTATGCTTGGCAAAGCCTGTCACTACAATAGCGAAAAGTTAATTTGAGAATTAGTATAAAATGATTGATGTGATATAAAGTAAAAAAAAATTATAAAAAAAAAAATTATATTGTAGTGAATTATTTTATTTGAATGGTAATAAAAAATTATTGATACAATATAAAAAATCAAAAAAATTAAAATGTTTTGATGTTGACTATTTTTGAAAAATGTAATACTAAAGTAGGAAAATATGAAAATTAACAAAGCACTATTATGTTATGGATAGTACTTTGCCAAACATACCCCTTGTCTTGTTAAAGTGAATGAATAATTTTTCTTTTATTGGACTGCTTGACTTAAAAAGAGAAAATATATATTGTCATCTTATAACACAACTATTGACATAATTATTGTCTTTTATTATTATTATTATTAAACAAAAAATTACAAAACCATGTAAATGTGTTGGAGTTTGATTTTGTGTGTTTTTTTTTTTTTTTTACAAAACTAAATAAATAAATAAAAGGTCAATAGTTGTTTCAATAACTGTGTTTTGAGAAGGTAAAATACATTTCTCAACTTAAAATGTCATGTAATAGGAGAACATAATCGTGGGAGATATAAATCAAACCTAGGAATGTAAATAAAACAGTATGTTCGACAACCAGCTCGATATCTGCTCAGTTTAGTCTGATTCGAACTCGAGCTCAATACTATAGAGACTAGCTCGTTACTGTAAAAATCCGCTCGATTAGTAAGTAATACATATCCGACTCGCTCAACAAAACTCAATATAAGCTCGCAAGCTCAACTCGTTTAAAGTTTGGTTGAATCGCTTGTTCGGCTCGTTAGTCTGACTTGTATGTGTGTGTGTATAGTAGTTTACTATAGTTTATGAGTGATTTTTTGATATACATACACACACGCGCGCGCATAGTATACTAGCTAAGTAAATATTGTATTATATATTAATTATAATATTTTGATAATATCATTTAGTGTTTTAAACTAACATTTTAAGTTATTAATAGTTAGTATGGAGGTTGTTCATAAATTCGAGCTTGAACTTTGCTTTGATCACACATTGAAAAATTTAATAGCCTACTTGAGCTCTAGTTGCCGAATTTGTCAAGTAACTTGGCTCGGCTCGGCTCGAATGTCATTCTCAACGAATTCGAACTTGCTTGAGTTTTAAATGATCCGAGTTTGAATCATATTTTATAACTCGGCTCGAATTTTAGCTCGAATATTTAAGCTCAAATCATAAACGAATCAATCTTAAGATCTTAAAACTCGACTCAACTCGATTCGATTACATATTTAATCAAACCTAATGGGTCTTTGGGGTCTCAAAGGGATATTTTAATTATGGATCAAAGTCCCTATAATTTTTAAATTCACAAATTATAAAATTTAATCAGTTTCTAAGAAAAATGAAAGCCTATAGGAGTGATAGACCCACGCGGGAAGGGCAGTACCACGTGATAGTGCCGGTAACGGTCGACTTTTTTTTCTTTTTCCAGCCTGTCAAACTTGACTTCTCTTTTAATTTACGTCGGTGGATTGAATTATGGCCAATTGTGGTGGACTCCACACAATCTCACTAAAGGACAAGAGGTGTGATTCTTGCAAACAGTTGTGCACATATTTTTCTGGGAGCATTTCTCAAAGAACAAATGGAAGAACAGGAGGCGAAAAGCTTGGAGTAGGAGTGGTCCACAGGGGCTGTAAATTACCATTCACTTTATATAAAACGCCCTCTAAAATTATGGAGACCACCTCATTGACGTTCGCGTCATATGTATTTTTTTTTATTATTATTTACATAAATATATATTATATAAGCCCACTAGAGGCATATTATTGATTATATTACTTTTTTTTTAAATGATTATATTATTAATTAGTATCAACAATATTATCAGCATCTTCTTGCTTATAATATAATAATAATATCATGAGTCTCATCTAATGCAAGCATCTTCTCACCGAATATCCGCTTCTTCTTGCTAATAATATAGACTGCTTATCTGATTGAGTCAATTTACTCAGTTAAGTCTACAAAAATGAGTAAATAATTGTGCAAGTGGAAACCAATTTTTTTTTTTGATGAATGAGAATTGCTTTCTTTTGAAATGCTTCTTATAGTGTCATCCATATCTACAATTCTCATCAAAGACAATTTGCCCTGAATGTTCACAATATTTGCAAACCTTGCTGCCTGCCAATACCAGTGCCTATCTCGAATGACAGAAGACAGCCAAGCATTAAGTTGGCTTCCTGCATCATGGATGACACGAAGGTCATATGTATGATGTATCAAGCAAGCTAGACCTTATCCGGGTGCCAAAGATCAAGCCATAAAAAGACATTTGTTGACACTAATAGTTTATCATCGGCGTCGACCTTTGAGTTGACACTAATGATCAATTGATAAGTGTTGGTACAGTTTTCTGTATGGTGTGAATTTGCACGCTCTTCCGACGTTCTTCACACTTCTCAATAATTCTGCAAAACAATAAAAGATAGGAACCCTTCCGGGGATCCCGCTCCAATGCCTAAATTAGCTTATATAAGAAAATAATTTTCTGTGTATAAAAACTGAATCCTCGTCTATACCTAGGGTATGAGCTTATTTATAGGTAAAGAGGTGGAGTCAAAACTATATTAGAATTCCTGCTCCTTGTCGATCTAGAACTGCTATCAGAGTTCTAATCGAGATCTAGAATTGATGTCAGGGTCCAAATTGTACTCTAATCATTTATTAGACTTCTAATCTGATATCTTCTTAAACTTCTGATCTGATCATTCTTCTTATCTGATTGGACAATAAGTCCTATCCCAATTCCACTAGAGATAGGACTATTGATCAAACTATATTTGGGCTAATTAGAGTCCTATCCCAATTTATTGAAATAACTGATACCTGATTTTTCTGAAGTAGTTGCTAAATATCTATCTCCTCTTTGGACCGGGTTGAGTGAAATTTATCCCCAACAATAAGCATCAACGTCAGGCTTTTAGCGTTTAAAAGTCGATGTTAATACTCATTAACGTCAACTTTTAGACTTTTAGCATCCCAGTCTAAAAGTCGATGCTAATTAATGAGCAAAATTTTTTGTAATGGAAGGTGTGTTTTGGTTCAACAAGGAAGAAGTGGAGTTATATTGAAGAAGTGTCTAGTCACTTTCATCGTCTCTCTCTATATATATATATCGATGGAGCTAATTAATTAATACTACTACGTACTACTATATGATCCGGACAATTGATTGGTGTATAATTATTGTTGTAGAGATGTAAGGTGGTCTATCAAATGAGTTCCCCCTCAAATCTCTACAAATCTTCACGACAGTTGTGCAAAGTCTTTTTTTCTTAATAGTGGGGTGTCACTTTGTTTTAACTTATTATTATAAGTACATGGTTGCTAATTTATGTTGTGTCCTGAAGACTGTCGGCACTCTCGCATGGAGATATTCCTACTTCCAACACCAAGACAACAACATGTGTTGTATTTACTATTCACTCGTCAGTGTGTAAAAAAATATCTCCATGAGTTTTCCTTTTCTTCTTTTTTTCCTTTCCCTTCCCTGCAGTAACTCTTTTTTTTGAACTATGAGAATACCAAAGCCCCGCGATTCTCTGCCTCAACCGACGCTCTTATTTCGGGTCTCTTTTAACCTAATTGTGATTGGTGTATAATAAAATTGCATAATATATTTACAACATAAAATATATAAATAAGACTCATGTGATAAATTTCACTCACATATATTTTATCCATATATTTTGTGATATGAGTATATATTGTGTAATTTTATTGTGTAAAAATATTACCTGCCTACACATAAAGAGAGAGAGAGAAATGTGTATGTGTTAGTTAGAGAGAGAAATATCTCTCCCCTGGTCCCCGCCACTTATATTATTAAGAGAGAGAGGAGAGAAAAGGAGCATTGGGAATTCGGACTTAATTTATTGTTTACTTTTGTAGTATTCGATATATCCGACATTTGCTTTGGTTTTCGGAACTTCCACATCAAATCTGGTCAACTACGTACCACAAAAATATTCATGTAATTCTATTTTTTTTTCTCTCTAGCATAAATATTGAAAAACAGCACCCGTTTAGTAATTCTCTTCCCCTCCCCTTCTCTTCTCTTAGGAGAGAAATTTTTTTGTTGAGTAAAAATAGAAAGTGATTGATGTGATATAAAGTAGAAAGAATTTATATGAAAAAGTGGAAAAAAAAAATTTGTATTGTAGTGAGTTTTTTTATTTAAATAATAATAAAAAATTATTGATGTGATATAAAAAGTAAAAAAGGAAAGAATGTTTTGAATTTGATATTTTTTGAGAAAGGTGAAAGTAAGGGGAGGGGAAGGGAAGGGAAAGGGGAGGGAGTTACTAAACGGGGCGTTACGTTGACTTCCAACCAACTCCACTCCAGAGCCTAGACCCCCTTTTTTTTTTTTTTTTTTTTTTTTTGGGAAATGCTTGATGGGGGACGCTCATCCGTCCCCCATCACCCATTTGTAATAAAAAATTATTTTTTTATTATAAAAGGCTCATAGGGGACGGATGATCCGTCCCCTGTGTAGCAAGCCTTTTTTTTTTTGCTCGCATAGGGCATTTTCAGTAGTCTTTCAACTATTTTTTTTTTAATATAGAAAATAAAATTTATTTTTACTTTTTTATTAAAAAACACCTCATAACCGTTTTTATTTTTTATTTTTTTCTATATCATTAAAATATTATTTTATTACTTTTACTTTAATTAAAAGTAAAATAAAAATAAAGTAGAAGAAAAATAATATATTTTATGAATAAATAATTGAAGGGAAGTAAATAGTGCTTCTCAACGTGGGAAGTAGTATTGACTTTTCCAGAAAAGGAAAATTTTAAAAAAGGTGCTGTAGAAAAATTTTTGTAACTTTTTTGATATTTTTTCTAAAATTTAATACCACCTTTAAGAAAGTTGTTTTAAATGCTCTAATTCAATGACTTTTTTTTTTTTGTTGGTTTTCTTTTATAACTTTTTTATTGTTTTTCTTTGGTTTTATATATATATATATATATATATATATATATATATATATATATATATATATATATATATATATATATATATATTTTGAAAAAAAATTACCCCAACGTACTTATGCTCCAGTTGAAAAAGGACGCAAGCAAGGAAAAAAAAGAAAACATTGACCCAAACATAAGTCTGCCCCATACAAAGCAAGAAACATCAAACAATAAAGCGACTTTGGAAAAGGGATTGTTGTTGATAATTAGTTAATAGACTTTTCAATATAAAATAGACAAGCAGGCCTACCAGAAATACCCGGGGGAAGTCGGTCAATTCTCTCCCTCAATATTACATTTTATTAACGGCGGCCACTGTTGTTATTAGGTCCTGATCGACCCGTTTTAGCATCAAGACCACCGCCGTTGCCGTTGCCGCCGTCGCCATCGTCGTTGCTGCTGTCGTCCTCGAGGGCCTGGAAGACGATGCCGCAGTTGGCCATTCCGTCGGCCATGCCAACATGAGCCATATCAGAAGTACCACGACCAAGGCCTCCAGGTATCTCCCTGCTACTGCTTGATTTCTTGTTATAATGGCCACAAGCAAAGATGACCATTGATATAATTGAGACGGACATGATAATCATGCCAAGCAAAAATAAGCTACACGAGCTCTCCAACGCAATACCTGCATCATCGTCATGGGCACCAACTGGAGCACCAAAATCTCTCGCCATTTGTGTTATGTCGCTCGATCTCCTGCTTAGCACAGAAGTTGAACGGTTGTATTTATACTATTTACAAGATTTCATAGGTCATGTTAGAATATATTTTTCATCTTATTTTTTTATTTTTTTTGCAATAATATTTTTTTAGGTTTGATTTTCTTTCAGGGTTTTTTTTTTTTTTTCTTTATGTTATAATATTTATATTCTTTAAATTGAGTTTGTCGATATTTACTTTATGGAAATTTAAGATTTTTTTTTTCACAGATCATTATATCTATAAATAGAAAGTTGTGTAATAATGTTTAATATAGAGAATAGACAAGATGTAGCATTTACATCTAGCTCTTTTCGTTTCTGCTTCTACTTACGCTCTTTTTATTTTTCTCTTTTACATAATATTGTTTTTCATCTTATATTTATTTCGACAGGTCAATATATAGTTTGATAATCAATGCGGGCCAGTTTTATAGTTTTTTTTTAGACTCATTTTACTTAAAAAGATCATATATTTTCTGATTCTGATATTAAACAGAAAACAACACCTACAACAAAACAGCATGTCAACACTCAACACAAACTAGCAGCTGAACTAGATACAGCAACACAAACTCAAGAAACAAGCTCAACTACAAACTACAAGACCAAAAAAAACCATACAAAACAGTATGCAGAAAACACCATGACAAAGCAGCAACTATAGTAACTGATGCAGATTCCATCTGTACATAATGGACAGACGTTTAGACAAGTCTTTGAACTTTCCTTTAGCAAGGATCCTCGACCGGACTTCCCACTTGATTAAGGCCACAATAGCCTCCTGGCCCTCCTCAGACTTAGGTGTATTCCATGTTGAAGATCATTACGACATCTCCAAAGGTGATAAATCACAGCCCCAAAACTCAGTTTACCCAAGCAGGCCTTCAAACTTTTACCTTTCAACATAATAGTGCACCAATTAACCACTTCCTCCCAAAACAGAGGAGGGTCTTCAAAAGCACAAGCACCCATCAACTCCCTCCAAATCTTCCTACAGAAACTGCATCTAAAAAAGTAGTGTTTTTAAAAACAAAGTTCCGACAAGTCCCTATACAACCATACACTTCGTTCAACCAGCAACTGAAAACAACCATATAAACAAAAATCAGGCAACTTGCAGTAATATGCATCCATCAGTTGTCTTTTCCAATCTTCTGCAGAAATTTATTTAAGCTGCAGAAATCATTGAATCTCATCAACAATTTATTTAGTCCTGCATTTAGTCCTGCTGTGTGTCAAAATTTAAACTAAGTAAAAGTAGATTCTTTTTTTCTTAGTTTGAGCATAGGTCCTTGCTAGCACCCTAACCAACACCATCCAACAATCAGAACCAACAAAATCACCAACACCAACCAACAAAAAACCGATTTTCCCCCCTCAAACCGGATCAGAACCAAGCAAAACAACCCACCACAGTATACCCATAAAAATGCTAGAGAGAGAATACCAGGAAGTTGAATAACGCCGGAGACATGAAACACGAACACGCTGCCGGGAAAGAAGGATCCACTGCCGGAGACACGAACACGCTGCCAGATAAGAAGGATCCGCTGCTGGAGAAGGACGGGCGAGAGAGATGCAGGCCGGTGGAGACGGCGCAGGTGAAGAATGAACGGCCGGCCGGAGAAGAGAGGGAGAGAGAGAGAGACGCGTTGGGAGGGAAAATGAAAAAAAAATTACCCCTTCCAACACGTTTTTAGCCTTTTAGGACTCAAAACTCAAAAGAAAAAAATTAATAATAAAATAATATTGCCACGTAGGACGGGTGGGATGGTGGTAGGGTTGGCAATTCGGGTTCACAGCTCGGGTTCGGGTCAACCCGACAGACCCGATTATATAAACGTGCCAACCCGAACCTGACTCGATTATTAATCGGGTTGTGACACGTGACCCGAACATGACCCGATTAATAATCGGGTAACCCGAACACGACCCGACAAACCCGACTAAAAAACGTGTCACCCGTTTACCTGACACGACCCGACACGGCATCAATTTCACTGTTTTCACATGTTTCAACCTTCAATTTTTTTTTTTTAATCGGGTTATAATCGTGTTGGCGGGTAATCGTGTTATCGGGTCAACCCGTGCAATCGGGTCATAATCGTGTTGACGGGTTGTAATACCCCGTATTTTAAATATGGATATAAATATTTATTTATTAAAGAGCTTTTATAGTTTTAGTCCAATAAAAGTTCAAACAGACCTTAAACTTTGAAATAACGAAAATAGGGTCAAACGAACTCCGTTTTGGTTGATTCAAAAGTCAAAACGCTCATCTCAAAGTCCTCTAACTACCCTCCGAATTTCATAATTTTTGAACTTCGTTAAGGGTACAAAAATACCTGCGAAAATTACTACTCCTGTTTTAGACGAAAATTAGCATTAATAATTTATGGCCTATTTTATTCATATGCAAACTCAGCCCAGCCTTTAAAACAGCCCAGCCCAACACGTTAAAGGCCCAGCCAGCACCCATACACGTTGATCACGCCCAAACTTGCTCTCTACGTTAGATTTCTTGTACACCAAAAATATCTTCTACTTGCTGTCCAAGGAATTTCATCCCAGCCATTGATCATTCTTGCTACCCAAGAATAAATCCCACCCTTTGATTCTTCTTGCTGCCCACGCCTGGATTCACAGCCATTGATCAGTTTTGATGCAAGCAATCTCAACCACCCGTTTCAGTATAAAGAGAAGCAAATTTCCCCTTGAGTTCATCGCACAGCTTCTTCTTCTTCTTCGGTTTGCAGCAACTCTTCCTCCGCTTGCTTCTTCTCTAAAATTCTGCAGTGTTTTCCTGGTTTTTACAGCAAGATCCCCTGTATCTCTGCCTCTCAATCTGCAGCAAAACAGCAACCCAAGACTCTCAAATCAGTCACGGCCAGCAACTTCTGCAGAAACTCTTCCTTTGAGTTTCACAGCAGCTCTTAAAACCCGAAAAAACAACCCATCTTCTCCTTCCTTTTACAGTTGCAGAAAATTTCCTTAAAAGCCCTCTGTTATCTTGTCCAGAACAGCAAAGGAATAGGATCCTCTCACCGTGGGTAAGTCTCTCTTCCCCAAACACTCTCTCGGTAGCAAATAAGGAGATATAGGACAGCACTTGTCTTATTCTAGAAGGACCTGTGTGTGTGCTGAAATGGTGTTGAAAACGTGTGTGTGTGTATGTCTTTTATTGGATAAATAAGAAAGGAAACCAAAGAAGACAAGAAAGAAGTCACTTGAACCAATTCTTTAGTTTTTTTTCACCTTCTCGGTCAACACATGTGAAAAGAGGAGAAAAAGGAAATTAAAAGATGAGAATAGGAAAAAAAAAGATAAGACAAAAAGAAGAGATAAAGGAAAAGATAAATCTAGACTTAATACCTTTCAATATTTTAAGAATATTTTATAAGTTTTTTTTAAGGCTTTAATTTATTTTAAGTTATTAACTTTGTTTTAATATTTTAATATTTTATGATTTTTATTATTTTAAGTATCTAACATTTTTAAGTTGTATTTTAATATGGTATTTCAAGTGGCATATTTAAGTAATAAATCACGCCGTTATGATGTCCAAGTAAAAATAAATATTTTTATAAAGCGCTGTTATAATGCCTAAGTAAAAAGCTATTATTTTACAAAAGTACTATTACGCCATCCTAATATTTTATTTTAGATGTTATCGATACTAATGTCGTTACTCTGCCCGAATTTTATAAGAATAAAATAAAGTTATTATTCTATTAACTTGTTTTGAAACATAAAACTCATTGATTACATTTGGTAACCTATTATGTTTATCTGTTATAAAAATAATATATGTGTGTTTAATTAATTAATGAAAGAAAAGAAATAATAAGGAGAAGATACTTTAGTTTAAGTTTTATATTTTTAAATCTCAGAATATTTCTCTAAAATTCTTCTTGCAATTTATTTAGGTAGAAGGTAGCTAAAATACTGCTCAGAAAATACCAGGTAAGGGAAACACTATCTCAAAACCCCGGCAAAGTTTTAATAAAACTCTTTCAAAAGAAAAAGTCGAGAATTTTCTAAACTCTTTCAACTCTTTTAATATTACTTGTCTTTTTATATTACCATTATAAATATGCTCTTGTTATATGATGTGATTGAAATCTCATGTGATCATACTTGGTTTATATTTGATACATGTACACCATATGAGTAAAGATGATGATATCATAGTATGTGTTACATGTGCACCATATGAGCAAAGGTTGATGATATCATAGTATATGTGTTATATGTGCACCATATGAGCAAAGGTTAATGATTTCATAGTACATGTTTTATATGCACACAGTTTTACCCCCGCGGTACTATGTCATAGACGATCCGGATCATATATGTGTTACGTGTTATGTGCTATGTGTTATGTGGGTAGCATGGCAACCACACGGAAGGACTAAAGTGTGGGCTACCGGCCGGGGAGGCCTTCACCTAGGGAAGTTCCCAACCCGGTACGGCTCTCCCCTGTGACGACAGGATGGGCTCATAGTCGTCTTTCGAGACGAGCCAAACGTGCGCCGCTCATGGTTAATTAGCGGATATTGGACCAAGGTTGGTTAAAACTTACACGTAGCATAAATGATTCATGCACCATTCTACATTTGATATAATTGTATGTCATTTAACTGTTTCTTTATTTGCTAAATTATTTGAATTCTTTTTAGAATTCCTGAAAAGAAAATTACACTTTTGTTATTGTGTTTTCCTTACTGAGTTGTCAAACTCACTCCTTTTTCCCCCCAAATCTTTTCAGATGACACTGTAGACCGGAGTCTTTTCTTTATGGATGGCATAGATCCCACCCTAAGAGCAATAGATCGATAAAGACCGGTCTAACTTTTGTATTGTACATATTTATTTTGAATTCCTAGAAATGAGATGTAATAACTCAAGAACTACTATGTATATGTTCTTATAATGAAATATAGCTATGCGCTATTCCTGGGAAAATGTGTACATGTTTTAAATTATAGAGATGTTTTATAGCTCAAGTTCGCGTTTCCCTTATATCCCAAAACGGGGGCGTGACACGGGTCAACCCGCGGGTTGACCCGTCAAACACGATTATAATCGGGTCATAATCGGGACAACCCGATTATGACCCGAACCCGATTATAACAAACTCAAACCCGATTTTTTTGTGTCGTGTTCGTGTTGGGTTCGCGGGTCGTGTCAAAAATTGCCAATCCTAGATGGTGGTTGGCAGTGTAGCATTCCTCTAAAAATAAAATTTGTTTGTTTCAATACTGTCCCTGTCCGTTAAAATAAAATAGGAAAGTAATAGAATTTTCACCCCATTTCACCCCAATTCCACCCGACCCCTAAGTATAAAAAGTTAGAAATTGATTTATTAAATAAAAAAATTAAAACACTCAGTTGGTGGGATAGGATGAGAATTCTAACATTTTTTAATAAAATATATTTTTTAATTATTAAACAACAGACAGGACGGTGACATGTGTCCCGTCTACATCTCTCTGTTTCGTGTTGCAGTGAAATGTCAAGAGAGTGATGGCTGGCTGACATGATTGAAATGCATACAAGATTGACTTTTCTTGATAAAAATTCATAAAAAAAAAAAAAAAAATTCTCGACGCCATTATTCTCTCCAAATTACAAACCTGCAGAAGTACAAACCCACTCTTTCTTTCATTTCACCCCAAAAGTTTTCCCTCTCACCAAAGAGCTACTCCCTCCCCCCATAACCTCCGCCTGCCGACCACCCCGCAGCAGCCGCGGCCGCCCACCAGCGACACCACCACCGGCAGATGAGAGCGACGCCCGCCATCTACACCATCAACAGCCCAGCGCCACCGTACTGAACGGTCCGAACGCCACCACCCACGACCCACCATCTAGAGGGGTAAATTTTCTCAAGGGATTTTTCTTTTTGATTTTTAACTCAGATTGTTGCTATTTTATTGAATTGATGAATTTAATGGCTTATATATATATATATATATATATATATATATATATATATATATGATGCAAAACTGCGTTCATATACTGTGAAAGAATTTTTAGTTGCCCAGCACATAGCCATAACATGGTTTCCCGTGGCGTAAGGGATGGCTTTTTAGGAGGATTACAATCCTCTTAAAAGAAATTTGAAATTCTCAAATTATGAGAATTTTTTTACAGATGCTAAATATTATTAGCAACAAGCCAAGTTTGCCTTACACGGCCCACTCACCATTTCTTCTTCTTCTTCTCCTCCTTTTTCCTTTTTCCTTTTTTATTTATTTTTTATGGTTTTTATATATATAAATATTCAGCAACAACGCTCACTTTACTGAAATTGAAAGTGGCTTTTATTTATTTATTTTAAAAGAACAGCCAACTTTAAATATTCAAGACTGTTAGTGATGAATACATCATGCAATGATTTTAAGGTAAGATATGAAGTCGAGTACAAGTGAATAAATGAATACTAAGTGGGACAAAATATTTTGAGGTCTTGTACCTCTGTATTGGTTCTTGCCCTGGGACTTTCTTCTGGAGAAATATATAATATCACATGTTATTTGTTCCAATATATATATATATATATATTTTGTAAGTTATATTTATATGTTTGAAATGATAATTAAATTTTATTGCTATTGTCTTAGTTATATTTTTAATTAATTATAAAAAAAAAATGAAAAATTTACTAACCCGGCCTCTTAACCAAAATCCTAACTCCGTCACTGATAATAGATTGCATGCTTCAAACAATTTTCTCCAACCAACTTTCTCTCGATCACTTTAGGAAGCTGCCATTTGATCACTTTCCTTCCACCAGGAAGGTTATGTAAGCAGTCTTAATCAATCCTTTATCTCTCTTCATCCATTGGACAACACACATGCTCGCTCGCTCTTCTCTCTCTCTCTCTCATGGCTTTCCTCCCTATTTGCCGACGCTAGCCTTCCCTGTTAAAACAGACGTAATGTTTTTATTTTTTATTTCTCTTTCCTATTGTCTTCTCTTTCTTAAGATTTAAGTTGTGTTTTGTTTACTGTCATTCTTTCTGGAGCTTCAAACCTAAATCTTTGGTTGCTTTAGAATTAGATCAAAGGCCTGTTGAAAATTGGAAACCACACACACTAATAGAGATTGAAAGGGAAGAGAGACAATAAATTAATAGAGGACTTTGTATTCTTTTATTCAACTTGATTGAAAATAACTTGCTTACATGGGTATTTATAGGATACAAATGACCATTCTAACTTCTTCACATTAACTTCATTAATTTTCATCTCATATAATTCTCCATGTAACTCGTATGTAAAATAACTCTTACAAAACCAAAAGACAACATCTTCAAGTCATTTATTAACTTACAAGAATAATAAAAGACTCAAATAAATGTTATTAAAATTAAGTATATTATTCAACAAGGCCCCCAAGGCAAGCCCTATGCATGTGTTTTTTTTTTTTTTTTTTTGTCATTTGTTTCCTGTTCTTTACTTGGTACATTAACAAACCATTCAGAAGACAAAATATTCATTAAAACGCAAAAAGTATTTTTCATTTTTATGTTCCATCTACAAAATTTGGAAAATTATAAATAAATAAATTTCTTTCATTTTTTTTTTCTTCCTTTTACTTGCTATTAAAGCAGATCTCAAAGATATTGTTTGGCATTGGCAAGAAGAAAGAATACGAAAGAACAAATCATGGCAAAAACGAGTAGTAGCAATCAAACATCCATCACTATTAGAGAAATTGGAACAGAAGTGATATCTTCGATTCAAGGAAAGCTTTGTCAAAAATCTCCAATACCATCTAAATGTTCCATATTTAGAGTCCCGGATAGACTACGCAGGCATAATGAAAAGGCTTTCGAGCCAGAGTTAGTTTCAATTGGCCCATTTCACCACGGGAAGGAGAAGCTGCAAGCAATGGAAAAAATTAAGTTGTGGTATTTGCATTGCCTCCTCTATCGAGCACCAACTACGAGAACTACTTTGGAGTGCTTTGTAGAAGCTATTGGAAGAATTGAGCAAGAGTGTCGTGCATGTTACGCGGAAGAAATTCTTGTTCCTGAAAAAGATTTCATAGAGATGCTTGTGGTTGATGGTTGTTTTATCCTTGAATTATTCCGCAAAGGTTCGGGGAAGGTGCAACCAGACATTGAAGATCCGGTGTTCTACATGCCATGGATGAATTGGAGATTAGCAAATGACGTGAGGCTACTTGAGAATCAGCTTCCTTGGCCTGTGCTTGATTGCTTGTTCTACCTAACCAAATCACATGCTGAAGAGACATCCCTACCCAATCTTGTCCTTTCGTCTTATGGATTTATGTGGCCCCCTCATGATGACCTCAAACACGATCATATACTTGATTGCCTACGAAACTCATCAATTGGAACATCCACAATAACACCGGCCCCTAAAACTTTGCACAGAAACCACGTCACGTCTACTGAGCAGATTTCATCTGTGATGGAACTTGTGCAGGCTGGAGTTAAATTCAAAGCTGGAAACAGAAATAACAGCCTTCTTGATGTAACTTTCAAAGATGGAGTGATGACAATCCCACCAAAATATGTTTGGGAGGATACAGAATCTTTAAACAGAAATCTCATTGCATTTGAACAATGTGATCCAAGCAAAGACTTTGAAATCACCTCTTATGCTAAGCTCTTTGCTGACCTTATCAACAGTAACCAAGATGTAGATTTTCTAAAAGACAAAGGAATTCTAAATCTCTATTTGGACTCTGAGGACGTACCAAGTATCTTCAACAGGCTCTATAGTGATGCTTCAGTTGGTGCTTTCCTTTACTCAGACCTCTACCGTGAAGTGAATGCATATTGTAGGCGCCGTTGCAATAGATGGCGAGCAATGTTGAAGTGCGACTATTTTGGCAACCCATGGGCGATCATATCGCTCATGGCTGCATTCTTGATTCTAGTTTTCACTTTTTCACTTTTTCACAAACCCTTTTTTCTGTCCTTTCTTACTATAAACGCCCCTCCTAATATCAGTTTAGAAATTGTAAGCTAATCTCAATGTGTGTTTCTCTTAATTGTAAGTCAGATTATTATGGATCCTATTGATTTTAGATGTTCTTTTTGCAAACTCCAAGCACTAAATATTTGTAATTGTAAGAATAATTGATCTTGATAAATACCACGACTGTGTCGACCCAGATCTCATTATCATAGTAATGACTTGTACCATACATATTACATACATCCTGTCTCATAATATGTTGGTTCCAATTATTGTTTGTTATTATGGTTAATCTTTGGTGGGTTTCTCTTCCTGTTGCTTTTTTGGTTCTGGGATTTGCGTTGATTGTATGTTTTTGGAAAATGCACATTAATCAACTAATACAACAACTGAACCTCTCTATCAATCCTTCTATGTAAAAGAACACGTGTTCTCTTAGGAATTTAAGAAGAAAACGAGAATTGCAAAAGAAGAAATGGAATGAAATTTTATTGAAAAGAGGCAATTCGAAGAGGCACACCCTCCAATGTTCAATCAGATCAATACAGAACAATTCGATAACTCTCTCTTTCTCCTCCTCTCTTTTATGCAATTTCCTACGCCTACGCCTATCAACTGAATCAGTAATACATTCAGTTACAACTACCAAACATAACGAGTATAACGAACATAACGACTTCAGTTACAACGAGGACACATAACAATCAACCCTTATGATGCCACGTAACAATCTTCTCTCCTTATATTGCCACATATCAACCCTCTCCGAAGAGCTCCTTACAATTCTCCCCTCTTTAGAGCACCTTGCCCACAAGGTGGGGATAGGCTTGTGTTAGACAGTGGTATTCCTCTCAAGTTGCATCATCTTTGGATTGACCAGCCATTGCACCAGCAATTCAGTGATGGAACAATTGTTCTTTGGCCGAGATCGACGAGTTAAAATCTCCATTGATTCAGGCCGAATGATGCCTACCAAATTTACATTGGTAAAACAAACAAATTGGAACCTAGTTTAGGTTTGAGCTAAGAGACATGGAAAACACTCTGTTTTGGTACGTAAAGCAAAAGAGCTAGAACCCGCATATCTGAAATAGTAATTAGGGGAGATGGCTTTAGCTATCCTATCTCTGCAGAAGAAACTACCAATCATGCTCATTCATAGGGTCACAACAAGCAACTGATCATAAAATAATTGGGAAAGAAACATGACAAAGAGATGATCTGGTGGAAATAAATACAAAATGACCATCACGAAATTTATGAGAAAGAAAAGAAAATAAATCTAGACGGTAGATTGCCCATTACACAACATTTTGGCTTGGCAGAGGAAATTTTTTAATCTCTCAACGGGCCAAAAAAAATAAAAATAAAAAAAGAACAAGAATCATAAGATACCAAACAGGGGCCACACAATAGCAATTTGAAATCATCAAAACCAAAAGATTCAACAGAATGAGCCCACTTAATCTCCCTTATAATGATATTAATTTGATTTATATCTATTATAATGGGATGAGTTGCCCCAAGAACAAGGTTATAGTATGTTTTTCAATCTGATCTCTCTTTTAATGATGTTAACCTAGATTCATTTTCAATTATGTTGGGAAAGACAAGAGGAGGAGATTTGCAAATTGGGTATTGAAATGGAGTTAGATTCATTATGATAAATACGTAAGGATGTGCTAGAATTAAATTAATTGTTATCAATACAAATGAACAACAGTCAAAAGCTGCTCTATTTTTCTACATTTTCCAATTACTAAAATCTCTACTCTCTCATATCTATGCTACAAAAACAATATATCAACTTGTAAATTCAGGTACTAATAGTTGCTTCTTTTATGGAGCGTGGAGCGTGAGAAGCTGAATCTGCGAACACTACATCAAACAACCCTTTTTTTATAAAGCATGGAATAGGAATATAGAAAACAAAAGAGAAACTCTCTCTTCAACATTCTTATTCATAAAACTCAACAACAATAACAACCAAGTGGTCAAGCCGATCTTATTGTGCTTAAATAGAACTCAGGGTTCAACGTTGAAAGTAAAATTACAAAAATAGTCTTTATAAAAAATTAATTGTCGCAACTTCACTCCAGCCAATGTCGCACGAGGGTCGCACAAAGTTTTTGTCCTATGATTAGTTGCATTCTTGCTCAAGCAGAGGTTACGCATGACATGTCTCCTGCAGAATCGAAAATCCCCACTCCAGAAGCCTTTCCTCCACTCAAGATACTCCATGAGGGTATTTCCAAGTTGGGCTGCATCACTTTTCCATTTTCACAAAATTTCTGCAGTACTCCCAACACCTGAGCACCAATAATTCAACATTCAGGGATTGACTTCCACACTGTTGCTCCTCGGAAGACCACCATATGGTAATGTTTCTTGTACTTATTAAGCTGAAAACAGAATGTGGAAAAAACATGTACCTCATCTTGGTCTAATAAAACCAAATTTGTCCATAGTGGCTCAGCTTCATTGGTCGCTGGAAGCACATGGTTCTCAATGCAAGTCAACAAGGATTGAAAGGAATCCTAAAACGTTCATCAATTTAGAATAGGTGCCAAAATCCAAAAAAAGAAAAAGGAAGCATCCCGTCAACAGATGAAATTACATGTCCATGACAATTCGTGTCCGTTGCTACTATGTGAGAATATGCATATGTTGTACCCTGCACAATAAATGATGTAACGAGTTATCTCATTGTCAAAACTGACTTCATATGATTTGATCTTCTAGATGCTTACTATAATGGAAAATCATTTTTTTCTTTCACATGCAATGGAAAATCACCTGTGTACTAACATAGCAATTAACAATCTCTCATATGAAATATGGCAACATACTCTAAAAGCAACTATCTAGTTTGATATAAAGAGGCCAATTCCAGTATTTAAGAATCCTCCATCTTTTATCAACATTCAGGAGCAAGTCTGGAAACTTTTGATCTCCACAAACTACAAAATTTTACAAAGTAGATTGGATTTTGTTGTAATCCATGTGACAAAACAACTTCTGTTTTGGCAATTCGTGGTGGATAAATCTAGTTAACATTTTCAATTCAAATAAACAAAAAATAGTAATTCTTGTGGCAATACAACTGCAAAATATAACAGAAAAAAATACTCACTGTAAAGTCTTCCATATGGTAATTCTTCAAACAGCTAATGTGGTATTCCTTTGCACATTGAGGGAACAATGCACGTGAATTAATTAAATATAAACTGCCTGTAATAGAAAATGATTGCGTGAGGACCAAAATTTATGTTGAAATTATGGCCTAAGCAAGCATCAAGATCAACAACGATTAAAAATCTGTCAAGTTAAAGATATAAATTTAAAGTTAATAAGACAAAAAATAAATACCAAGGAACACCATATATGAAAAGTCAAAAGAATAAAATTCTTGACACTTACATAATAGCAAGCAAATATGGGCCCCAGTTATATTACAAGAAACTAGTCAATCACAATACATATGACAGGGAGTAATCACTGAAAAGCCCTTAAGTTTCAAATTACAAACTGCTGAAATGGCATACAATCATCAGGTATAGCCACCATTTGGTCTTAGATGTATACTAACAATTTTTTTTTTCTTCTTTTTTAAGAATTGATATACAGAAAGTTAAGGCCAGAAGTAAATAATGAAGCATCTATGGTATAGAAACTAATGATCGAAAGAATAATGATTATAGAACTCACATAATGCACATCCACCAAAGTCAAACTCTGGAGTTTTGACTTTAAGAATGCATCGCTTTGTTATCTAGTCTCCAAAACATACATAGATGACAGGACATGGAGATAAATAGATAAACAGTTCATAAAGCAGTAAGTTAACAATGTCCTGACAAATTTCAACTTTTGAATTTTTTCTAGTGTCCCAAATATCAAGGCGTTGGAAGTAAATGAGCCTAGCCCAATTGTTTGTCATATTAGTATGAGATTATACACAAAGTGTGAAATGTTAATGAGCAGAGGACATCATTTTCATAGGTAGACAATTTACAACCTTTTGACAAGGAATATAAACAATTCATGGCGAGACACGCAGTTAGTGTCATCATTCTATTGATGTTGATGTGGCACATTGACAAAATTCGTAAAGTGTTTTGACGGAAATTGATTGTATGGACTAAATTATTATTTTGGCCTACCCCGAGGACCTCTAAAATATTTTTTATACCACATGGAACGATTTGTAATTTAGGCCAACTACATAGACTGATTTTGCATTCATAAAAAAAAAAAAAAAATAGTTATATTAATCCACCCCTTTCTTTTTTTTTTTTGGTTTAAAAGAATAGTTTAGTTTTTTTATTTTATTAATTTTTTTATTAAAAAAAAAAGTGGCATTTTTTACACAACTTGGTAGTTTGATGTATCACTTTAGCATACTTATCACTTCATGGGGCTATTTTACAAATAGTTGTTAGTTCATGAAGCTTTTTTATATTTTTTCCAAATAAAATCAATGCCTAACATGATATTCAAAGAGAACATCAGTTCCATTAGAAGCAAATTTACCTCGCAGTTGAAGCAACAATTTCTGCCCCACAACATATCAGTACTCGGAAAAACAAATCCAATTAATTAAATAAAACAATTGGCTTATTGATAATCTTATTGGAATAATAATATGATATCGATCTGGCAGTACATATTCCGCAAAGACCAATTCATGCAAGCCTAGATATCTTTCAAAACAATGTGGGGGCAACGGTGGAAGTTAAAGCTGTGATTGGAGAAAAAAAATAAGTACTTTCTTGATAGTCTTCCCAGTCTCTTACTTTAAGATGAGCTACACTTCCAACCACCATCATCAGATGCCTTTGGTCATCTGAAATAATCCAATAAAACCAAAATTTCAGTATCATTGAGTTTGTAAATTAAATGGGGAAGGGTAAGAACAAGTGGAAGTTCACTCCACACACTACACACTTTATTTTGCAGAAAAAAAATAAAAATAAAAAAACAAATAAAAAAGAGAAAACTTCACTTACCCATGCAGTTTCGGCACTTTTGCAATTATGCTTTCAAAGTTTTAAAAGTTGCAATGTCCGGTTCTCGTGTTTCAAAAGTTTGTAATGACACTCCTACTGTTAGCTGAAATTTCCCATATACCCCTAAAACAATTAAAAATACAAAATTACTCCTAATTAAAAAAATAAACTATATATATATATATATATATATATGCATATCTGCTATTATTGTTAAAACGAGTAGCTTCATTTTATGAATATCTCTACGTACATGTAACTAGTAAATGATATGTTCATTCAATATGTGATCAAATGTTACAAACTTTACAGCTCAAGATAAATGGCCCGTTTAGGCCATTTTATAAATAAATTCTACCTAGCAATATTCTCAGAACAGGTCACTCAGGTGACAAAACATATAAACACAATAGCATCAGTTGTTTGAGCAAACTCTAACAATGCGTACCCATCATTAGAATAATTTGTTTGAGTAAGGCTAGCACTAAACGCATAATTTGCATAGCAGCATCAAATTTCCATTGACAGTTTCAAGAAGATGTCCTGTAATTCATAAGCAGTCAAAGTGTCACATTTTCTTTAAAGAAGAACTTGTGCATATGAACTTTATAACATAAGAAACACGATGCAAAAGAAACCTCTGCAATTCAAACTGATGGTAGATTTCTTGAAAGAGGAACAACCATGGAGTTTTAGACAAACTCTTCCAGCCGTCCAACAAAGCATTAATGCATGCATTCATGAAGTTACAAAGAATGTTCCCCTTCTCCATAAAAATATACTCTGGTAAATGTTTATTTGCACTGCCACATGTAGCTCAAACTATGCACAACAACCTACAACCAACATAAAAACAAGAACACATGTAATGTATCACAAACAAACGAATGGGTCTTTTAAAACCATTTCAACATTTTGATAATTGAAGGAATCATAAATTACATTAGCTTCCAATCAGCTCAGCGCCAACTAGATATCATGCAAACTACCATTTTGTTTTTCCATAAATCAAGTCAGCCACCTTAACAACAATGATCACACAGTACCATTTTGGTAAGAATATAGTTTCAAATATGTTAGAAATTCTTTTTGGCACAAATAAAAGCATGCATAAAAAAATAGCAAATTAGGCTTTGTATGCCTCCTAGTACCCATTCATGGATCTTTTCAATTCAACTTAATTTGAGTTATTAGATATCGCAAGGAACACGTCTTTCTTTTCAAGTAAAAAAGTTTCAAGTTGTTCACCAATATATAGTTATCAACCTCGCCAACATATATAGGACAGCAGCACAACATGTTTCTATGCTTAATCGGTACAAAAGAAAAAGGAAAGCAGGAAACTAATTGGATGTTGGATGTTGGATGAATCAAGAGTCCTTCAAATGGCAAAACAACAAAAGCAAGTTTGGCAGAAAAGTTTTGACAGAAAAAGAGGAGGTGCACTATGATCGTCTCATATAACAATAGAAAATTTTGTTATTAATTTGTTTAAACCATGCAAAGACTTGTTAAGGGCGTTTGCTGTGCTTTGATTTGATTAATTTTCATGTTGTCACTTAGACACATCTTTTAAAAAAAGGACATAATATAATCACAGAAACACGTTATAAATAGAGAGAAAAATATTAACAGAGCAGAGCACCCTGCCTCGAAGAAAAAAAATTGCCCAAGCTTTTTTTTCATTCTTAAGATAAAAAGAGACAAATATTATTAATCCAGATACATACCAAACTGAAAAAATAAGATTCAAATGCCATTCATCTCAACTAATCAAGTAATATTGTTCAAATTTCTGCATTCCCATTCAGGATAAAGTCACAGAGGCGTTATAGTTCAATGGAATTTATTATTTTATTTTTTAATTTTTAATTTTTAAATGACACTACTTATAACAGAAACCACCTTGATGTAGCTCAAAAGAGGATTTTGAACAGCCTAACATGAAAGGCAAACAAACCATCTATGAGTTTTTTTATAAGAAAAAAAAAACAATTGAAAAACAGTCGGTGACAATCCAGCAATGTCCTATCTCCACCTTCAGCTTCTAAAAGTAGAGAAAAAGCTCCCAATCCAGGAATCAGAAAGATATTACATGGAATTCAATCTCACATTCTGCCTTGTCTTCATTCGTAACTAACTGCATTATTAGGAATAATTATCGGAATAAACCTTCTAATAGTTAAGTCCACTTCTTCCATTTATTCCTTTTGCAAAACTAATTAATATATCAAAACTCAAAGAAAGCAAACAGGGTGGCAGAGAATATATATAAAGCATTGTCTTTCAATCTTATTTACATGTGATGGAAAATCACCTGTATACTAACATAGGAATTAACAATCTCTCACATAGAAAATGACAACATACTCTAAAAGCAACTATCTCATTTCATATGAAGAGGCTGATTCCACTTAAGAACCCTCCATCTTATATCAATCTTAGCCTCCTTGCAAAATTCAGGAGCGAGTTTATACACTTTCGATCTCCATGAACTACAAAATTTTACAAAGCAGAATGAATTTTGTTGCTATTCGTGCAACAAAACCACTTTTGTTTTGGCTAAATCTTGTTAACATTTGTAGTTGAACTAAACAGAAAAGTAATGCTCGTGGCAATAGAACTGCAAAATATTACAAGGAAAAATTCTCACCCTAAGGTCTTTCATATGGTGATCCTTCAAAAAGCCAATATGATATTCCTTTGCACATTGAGGGAACATTACACATAATTAGGCATGTAAACAAACAAACTAGAAATGCAAAGCATTTCAAACCTTGGACTTGAAAAGTCCAAACGTGAGCTGAATATAAACTACCTAGTAACAGAAAATAATTGCGCAAGGACCAAAATTTCTGCAAGCATATGAAAAGTTGCGCAAGGATCAACAACGATTAAAAATCTGTCAAGTTGGCGATGTAAATTTAAAGTTAACAAGACAAAATAAATACCATATGAAAAGTCAAAAGAATAAAATTCTTGATACATAGCAGCAAGCAAATATGGCCCCCAGTTATATCACAATAAACTAGTCAATCACAAAACCTATGACAAGGTAATCACCGAAATTTCATAAAAAAAAAAAAAAAAAAATACATAGTACTGAAATTATGTTATGAAGAATTGAATGTGCATTATGGTCCAGCAGAGCAATAGCTAGTTGTGGTATGTAATGCCCTACACATGAAGGGAAAAGAAGCAAAAACATGGAATATACACATAAACACTAGGACAAGGAGAGAAATACATAAACAGTTCATTTTTTCATTTTTTCATTTTTCCTTTTCTTTTTTAAATTTGTAGTTTTTAGTTTTTAATTTTTTAAACAAACTATGTTGTTTTTCTATTTTTTCGAATGTATAGGGAGATTTTTGTATTATTGAAAAAACTTTGTGGTCATTTTTGTCTTTTTTGTGGCCTTAGGAGTACATTGACTATTTTTGGTAGTTTGAGAAAAAACTTGTCCCATTTGAAAGTTTGGAGATGACATTGTCAATTGAGTCATGGTTTGAGAGAGGTATGTAGATTTTTTTTTTTTCTTCTTCTTTTTTTTTTGTTTAAAAAAAAAAAACGTAGCTACATTACCGTCACTTTGTAAAACACCATATAAAGACCATTGCTTTACCCAAATTTATAGGTGTTTTCGCAAAGACTCCGATAAATTTATCATATTTCCGACACTTTAAATTTAAGGATTGAAATTTACATAATTTAGCGGCAGCCACGAAAAGATTAAGAGTATGTCACTTATGCTGCTAGTAAAACCCGAATTTTTAGTAGTGATTCTTGGTCAGTGATTAAGTCCTCTTCTGGTAGAGTAATGCTATGTATCACCACATTATTCTCCCAAAACTTCTGTGAAGTGGTCTAATCTCCCATGTGATTTGATGTATAAAAATTGATTTTTTAGTTTGAAAGACTACGCCACAGAATAATAAGATGGTATATAGCATTATTCTATTTCGCCCCCGTTTATTTTCCTTAGTTGTAAGGTAACTTTGCTCCTGCGAGCAACATCATTTGGGACGTTTGGCTCCCTGTTTTGAAACTGAAAACATGTGAAAACAAAAACTCAAGAAACACGAAATGTGAGATATTTTCGAAAACAATTCTCATATGCAATGACGAAACTATGCAGAAAACAACAAAAACACATTTTGATTTTAAGTGCATAGTAATTCCAAGGGAAACAAGTTCGGCGTTCGACTCCTGGGAATGAAAATTAAGTGCTTTTTCTTTTCTTTTCTTTTTTTCTCCTTTTTTTTTTTCCCTTCCCCTTTCTCATTTATGTAAAATTATAAAAATGTCTATGTGTATAAAGGACCGGCTCCTCTCCAGTTCCTCTCAACTAAAGAAGATCCTGGTCCTCCTCACTTCATTCCCAATCTCCTTCAATTCCCTCAACAACCTAAAAATATCGTTGCAATATTTACTAGCCCTTAAAGCCACATTAGATTATAGTTTCTAAAATCGTTTTTCCAATGTCGGATTCAATTCAAGTCTTGTCCTCCCTTCAAAAATGGATGTGGTTACCATTGGTTGTGACCATCAGCTTTACCTCTTTGGTTTGAGCGGAGGATTTCATGTGTAGTCTCATTTCATTTGACCTTTACTTACTTTGTGCATTTTTTATTTTTTTTTCACTTTACCACTATCAAGTTAGCTGTAACATTTGTCACAGCTGAATAACCATTTTATTTTAGATTACAAAAAAAAAAAAAAAAAGGTTTAGTTGATATGTAAGTATATAATTATTGCTTTCTTGATCTTTGGGGTTGTTTCTTTTTCCTCTGGATATCCACAGGCAACTGCGATTTTTCTCTCTAACGGGGCCTAGCTATTTTATGTGCTCCCTGAATTCCACCTTTCCAATAAACTCTATCATATCAATATAATTAATATAAAATCTTTTGGTTCTTTCTTGATCTTCCTTGTGAACATAAGGTGTCCTTTTCCTTTTCATTAGTAAGCTGCGCTGGACTCTTAGATGCAGGCGTCTCTTGGTTGTTATATTGTTCATACATTAACCAACCTTTTGATCAGTGCCTGTTTGTGTTCTTGTTATAAAGGTAAACTCCTCTGCCACCTGTAATCTTGAACTACCTTACAGTTGATGCACACAGAATCTTTTGCCTTCTTCTGGCATCCTCCAACGTGGACAACTGGTCTGCTAAAGGAAAAAGGTTCCAGTTGTGGTTTGCTACCTAAACCTTGTTTCAGTTTTGAGCTGAACTTGGTTGTGCTAAAGTCATGTATTGGTCTAGTTTAAACTTCCCACCATTCTGGATGAAATTCAACATGATTAGCATTAGGTGTTAAGGTTTCTTCTGAATTGTGTGTGTATATACATACATAAATACATATATAAAGTCATGTGCAAACTCAGCAAGCTTAGAAGAGGATATTCCCTCTTCCCCCCATACTCGAGGGGAAGAGGGTTGCCAAACGGGACCAAAGTCTCGTGGACTGCGTTGGTTTCAGGGTATGCCCAATTTGGAGAAGCCAATGAGACGCTTGATCTGTTTGAAAGAATGTTGGCCCAAGCTTTGAAACCTGTTGGAGTTACTTTCAATGGGGTTCTTTCAGCTTGCAGTAGAGCAGGATTTGGGGAGAAGGGACATCAATATTTTGAATCAATGATAAAAGAACATGGAATACATTTGATTTGGATTTGTTAGAAAAGAAATCGGGTAGGTGTCATTAAGATGTAGTGTGACACGGAGTTTTGAATTACTGGTAAATGAATTACTTTTTTTTTTTCCTTGTTACCTTGGAACCACAGAACAAGAATTATGAAAACAACTTATTACAACAACAACAACAAAAAATAAAAATAAAAATAAAAAATAATGAAGACAGACATGCAGTGTTGGCGTGAGCTGTAATAAACAAAAAATGAGAGTATATGGGTAGCTGTAATGTAATCTTCCTTTATAGAAAGAGAACGATACTGGGCAGGATACTGGGAGTGATATTACTAATTGATATGTGTATAGTTCAAAATAGGGTGTAAATTGTTTCTATTTATTTGTACCGATTGAATGGAAAATTAACAGAGAAAAGAACAATAAACAGAATAGTTGACATGCAGTTGATGTAATGGTCTCATTTTTTGTACTATTGTATGGTAAACTTGGAGACCTTTGTTGTATGATTGTGGTTATAATTAGACTTTGATGATTGTCCTATAGTCTCCAATAAACTACCCCTCTAATTATTTAAGGTTACAAAATTTTCACTTTTATTGCCACATTTTTTTTTCTTAAAAAAAAAAAAGGTAACAAAAAGAGTAGAGGCATAAAAAAAAATTAAAAAAAAAAAAAAATGTAGAAATGCCAAATAGTTTTCTATGTTCTTTGAAAACAGTTTTCCAAATTTTTAACAGAAATTTCCTACAAATCTGTTTGTAGAAAAATTTCTACAAAAACTCATATATAAGATTGACATGTATCTCTTATCATGTGAGAAGTACATGTTGTTTTAATAGCATGTACTTCTCATAAGCTTTTTTAATAGCATTAATAAAAAAACATGTATGAGTTTCTCACATGCTTAAATGACATATGTTATTTTTATATGTGGGTTGTCAAAAATTTCCTATAAACCAATTTGTAAGAAATTTTTGTCATTTTCAAAAACTGTTTTCGAAAACAGTTTGCCAAACATTTTTTTAACAAAAAAAAAAAAAAAAATAGAAAATGATTTTCTGTTTTTATTCTTGAAAACAGTTCTTAAAAACAAAAAACAAAAACAAAAAAGTTGAAAAAACCATTTGCGAAACAGGCTCGTAAGCTTCAAGCATGTCAATGGTTTCCTTATCAACCTTAATTTCATCAATCTTAATAGTAGACTCATCTCGCACAAAGTCCATACGACGCTCACGCTCTTCTTCTTGCAGCTTTAATGAGATGCCCCGCACTGGACCCTTCTGAATCCGCTTCATCATATGGGTAGAGAATCCAGCAATGTTGTTACGCAGCCGCTTTGAAGGGATGATGGCAACCTCCTCCAAGATCTTCTTGTTGGTGTGGAAGTCCAAGGTCATCCGAGAGTAGTACCTCTCAATCACCTGGCGCGAGGACTTCTTCACAGTCTTGGTATGTACACGACCCATTTCAGAGAATTAGCAGTTCCTGCAAGGAGAAGATACAATCTCCTCCACTATTTCGGCAGGAACAAACAAAAAACAAAACACTTGGTGAAAAACAGAGATAAGGGAAATTAGAACAGAACCATCCATGATGCTGATTCATAGGGTCATAACAAACAAAAAAGTTCAACCACACTTCATTAATGATTTGCAAATGGATGTTCTAGTGGAAATAAAAACAAAATGACTCTCCAAAAATTATAAGAAATGAAATTAATTCTAGACAGTACGTTTCCCAATAAACATTCCACAAGGAATGCTTAAACCCCCAAAAACAGATCTTTACCCAGCATTTTGGCTTGCCAGAGTAAATTTATTTTATCTTCCGACCGGCATAAAGAGCAGAAAATATAAGATACTATAATTTTACAATCAATGAGAGCCTTGAAACTATTTTACTTCAATTACAATTCAAACTCTTTGATATCATCAATTCGTCAACCACATGTTCTCAGTAGTCAAACAGAACAACTCATTAGACACGATTCACTTCTTTCTTTTCACAGTTAAACATTTTTACGAACACCAAGCAACTTAAAGTACAATAAAAATCTCTGCTTGTTTGCCTGTGACATCTATAAACGATAAGAAAAAAAAATCAAGGATCTTAGATCCATCACCAACAACCAGAATCAAGCGAACCTTACAATTGTGTGGTGTAATACAAAACACATTATCGAGGACTAATACACACAAGGATATAACAAAAATAAAAGATAAACAAATCACTTTCTGATCCGTTTGGCTACCGAAAAATCATGAGAAGACAAAAACAACCAAAACCCTTCAATACCCAGTAAAGTATTTTCCCCCGTTTCCTTCCCAACCAATCCAGGGGTCACACAACACAAAAACCAAAAGGCACAACAGCTACCCCTGTTTGGTTGCGGAGAAAATGCAAGAGAGCGAAATCCCACATCAAGGGATCTAAAACTTGTCAACGTTTTGCGATCTGGGTATGTCTAAAACAACCCACAAGTCCACAATATCTCCTTCCAGCTGAGTACAACCTTTCAATTTCGTTTTTTTCTATTTGGGTAAACAACAAAAGACCGTAACCAAAAGCAATATAGATCAAACGTAATGGGTCTTTGATCACCAAAGACTAATTTAATCACCATAAGCTGTTACATTTTATGAATTTCAACCTCTACTTTGGAATGGTGATGAATAAACTAGATTCAGAGATATTATCAAGTTTTCACTGGAGACATGTATCAGGATTGTGTTTTGCTCTATAAAAGTTTCAATTCATCCAAAAAAAAAAAAAAAAAAAAAAGAATGGTGATGAATAAACTAGATTCAGAGATATTATGAAGTTGTGCTATATTATGAATAGGGATTTTTTTTTTCTTTTTAAATATGAATTTGGTGCCTTTTCTCGATCTCCAAGCTTCTTGGTGAATTTGAATTGGTTGTAGTTGCCACTGTCATAGAAGTTGTTGCTGTCTGAAGTTGATTAACACCTCCCCGCAAGCTCATGGCAGGGGATGAAAGAAGCATAATCATATTCAATTGCTTTGCAGATTCAATGGAAAATATTTGATACTAACGGTAAAATGTTAAATTGGTATTTGTGGTCTAGAGTTGCGACAATTAGTTCCCTAAGTTTTAAAAAGTGACTAAACATCCTATAGTATAAGCAAAAAAAAAAAAAATGATGAAAAAAGAAAAAGAGTTCATGTAATTAGAAAAGTAGATAGAATTCGTTAACATACTACGTTAGCAAATCTCATATAGTGACACGTGTCATTTACAATAAAAATAAAATATTTCAAAAACAATTTTCTTTTATATATATATATATATATTTGGTAAAATTTGAGGTGGCTGAACTATTCCATCCCAAAGCCTGAGGGTGGTTCAACTAGCCCTCCAATCCCCTGAGCTTATCTCTGGGTAGCCGAACCACTCTCATGGTTTTGGGTGTGGTTCGGCCACCTTCAATTTGACCAAAGGAAGTGGCTCAACCAACCCCTCCATTTTTTTATCTTCTTTTTTATGTGTATTTCATATTTTCTTTTTCTTTTTTTTTTAATATTTTTTTTATTGTAAGTAAAACGTGTCACAATAAGAGTATTATTAATGTGACACATTAACGAACTTTATTAATTTTTATGATGGTAGTGACATTTTTACATCAATCCTTTGTGTGTGTGTGTGTTTTTTTTTTCATGATTTTAGTATTGCTTGCTAGTTTGAATACTGTTAAATTATTATTTATTTTAAAAGTTAAAATATTTTAAATTCAAATAATTTTTTTTTTAATAGGTGAGATTTAACACGTAAAATATTTAAAAAGGTAAATGGCAAATATGTGGTTTGAACTTAAGATCTTTGTTTTAAATTTCTAATACCACGTTAATTTCACAATTTACATTTTAAAAATTTAAGCCGATAAAAATAAATAAATTCAATAATTTAAGAAATACTTTTTAACATTTAACGTACTTATCTAAATTTGATAAGTGTACGGTGATTTTGAAGATATTTGTTGTTAGGGAAAATATTAGTTTACCAAAGCCCATACAAATCATTTGGGCCTAACCGGTTCACCCGACCCTACCACCCGAGTCCGACCACCCGAGTCCGACCACCTGAGTCCGACCACCCGAGTCCGACCACCTGAGTCCGACCACCCAAGTCCGACCACCCGACTCCGACCACCCGACCCGGGTACCTCGTAACACCCGAGTCCGCGAATATCTCGGAATTACCTGGGATTTAAGGGACACGACACACTATACATAACTAGATCGTGCGCCCGAAGTCTCTCCAAAAAAACATGTCACCCATAAGGGATCGTGCGCCCGAGATACGCGGTCGTGGAACCCGAAGTGTCCGTGCGCCCGAGGCCACGTCTTCCTCAACTGCCGATTCCTGCACAAACCGGGAACAATCCTAAACTGCTCCTCAATCTCTATAAATACCAGAATCTCTTCTAATATTAAGGTACATGCTATTCTATGCTTCTAAAAATTACTCTGCTCATATTCAAACTATCATCTTACTTAAGCATCGGAGGGGGATCGTCGGCACCCCCGCCGACGCAGTGTTTATTATTTTGCAGATCATAAAGAACAAGGCGAATCATCATCCGACACGTCACCATGCTGAAAACTGTATCAACAGTTTGGCGCCGTCTGTGGGAAACGACAAATCGTTTTTTGCAAAATAAAAATTCTGAATGGTGACTTGTGATCAGATCACGCCCCTCGCCAAACAAAGTGATGGTACCGGTGCACTGACAAACTTACAGGATCAGGCAGTACCAGTTCACCGGCCAATCTGACCAACCAAGCGTACCGGGCTGTGTGCGTGTGGGCTAAACTAGATCCTAGGAGCGATCGTTATGCGCCTCCTGTCCGAGATCCACCACGGTCAGTTCGAGCGTTCTGGTGGAACCCATGTAGTCTGGCGAAAGGAGTTTCTTCTCCACTATGGAAAATTCGCAGTCTTCACAACCGAAAAAAAAAAAAGTGGAACTGGAACTGGAACTTGAGACATGATGGCGTGATGCTGTCACTCACGGTCCAGAGATGCCATGCCATTCACCTTCGCCAGATTCACAGATAAGTTCACTACTTGATTTGTTGTTCACAACACTCAATCACGCTTCATAAACGTAGTGCACATAGGTCATTCTGTTACTTCCTTCCCTTAATAAAAAAACAAAAAGAAGAATTGCGATGTTGAGCACTTTCCAATCCCAATTTTCTAAAAGAAATGGAGGGATATGGAGTAGAAAACCACGTATAAAAGCTTCTTTTTAGTTTTTGTTTTCTAAAAGGAAGTGATGTGATATGAAATAGACAAGCCACATATCAAAAACAAAGTTGACCAAGTCCTCTTCAAAAACAGACAAATTTCTATGATTAAAAAGGGGTTAGAAGAAAAAAGAAAAAGAGTGTTATTTGTGCTTCTAATTTCATCCCTCTTCAAGGAACATAGTAATTTAATTAGTTGTTGTACTCTCTACCTACTGTGTTACGAGGATCAATATACTTAATTAGTTGCTAGATAGCTAGCTAAGCTAGCTAAGACGACAGCCCATTATAATGATAATTTATTGATTCATCGTTTATAATGCTGGAAAATACATATAATCTGCAAAATATTCTTGTTTTTGGCCTGATCAATCACGTACATGGCCCAATATATATGGCAGTGTTGCATATGTATATCTAACAGTTTGGCGAGGATGCTTGCCAAGAGAAGTCACGTACCCTGACATTTGTACATGTCGGTGATGACGATGGCTTACCATCCCCAACCATCTTGCTGTTCATATAATGCCTTTGCAGGTACCACAAGTACAGAGAGGAGAAACAATCTAGCCTAACGTGCCACGTTGACTACAAACTGGAACCAGGAAATACTTTCTGTAAAATTGAACGAGACAGTAGACTTGATTGCAACCCATCTAGAGCCTATTTGTTCTGGTGGAAATGTTAATTAAGTCACGCGCATCACCTGCCGAGAAGAACTGACATGTGGCCCTTATTTAGCCACATCTCTCTACTTACAAAAACCAAGGTCATAAAGCCATGAATTCATCAGATCACTCACGCAGGTGCTTAGAAAAAGAAGGCAACGAGAAGAGGCTTGCAAAAGAGAAAAGCAGTTCGGGTGGTCTCCAGAACCTGTATTTGCTGAAGCAAGCCCGAAGACTTGCAAACCAAATATATTTGCTCGGCATATCCAAACTAAAAAGTGGGAGCACTACTAATAGAACCAGAAGCTCCCCATTTTTGCATTTCACGAAACCAACCCACAAAAGTTTCTCCAAGATCGGGTGCAAGACCCTTGTAGATATGACCGAGACCAGGGGCTACGCGCACCCCCCAAAGGAGGCCTACCGAACTATTCTTCACTTCAATGGGTTTCGGAGCTCCACCTTGAAGGGAGCGCACTTGCTTCTTGACAAATAGTTCGGTGATTATTCGCTGATCCGCTTGCCAATAAATTCTCAGAAGTTTGTGATGGTCGGGAGTTACGGAAATGGTCGGAAGTTTCCTAACAAGGTGAGCAGACTTGCTCGGTACTTCTTCGACAAACCCATCAATTTTTATAACTATAAGAAGTCTCACTGCCAGAAATACACGGGGTCGTGCCAAGATTAACGAGGCAAACAGAGGCAATCAAAATGATCCTAGCTTGGTGGTTGTACAAAAACCGAGTCTGCACTTACAAAAAGAGGATGATCCGTTACCGGGACCTCTCTCCACTCAACATGATACCGAGCACCCCTTTCAAATAAAAAATAAAAATGGTATTGCTGGGGACCTTCGGAATCACCATAGTTGAAGGAAAACCAGCTTAGTCGAGGTCAAAATATTCTGAAAAAGCTACCAAAGGCGACCAACCTAACCAACAAGGACTACCGAGCTCCAAACCTAGCATTTCAACTAGCAGGGACGGTCAGGATAAACTCCGAGCCGATGATAAATTCCGAGCCGAGGTTGATAAATCTGAAGCCATGAAAATCCGAGCCGAGGGTGAAAAATCTGAAGCCGTGAAAATCCGAGTCAAGGATAAATCGGACCGAGAGTCCAATTTCACAGAGAGTGAAATCCGAGCCGAGGGTTCAATTTTCCAGAGGGTGAAAAATCCGAAGCCGTGCAAATCCGAGTCAAGGTTAAAAATCCGAGTCAAAAGAAAAATCCGAGTTAAGGATAAATCCGACCGAGGGTCCAATTTCAAAGAGAGTGAAATCCGAGCCGAGGGTTCAATTTTACAGAGGGTGCATCCGAGCCAAGGATTTCATCCGAGTCTAGGATGTCATCCGAGTCTAGGATGTCATCCGAGTCATCGATCATCCCGAGCCGATGATCCATTCCGAGCCAAGGATTCCATCCAAGTCGAGGATGTCATCCGAGTCGTGGATCATCCCGGTCCGAGGGTGTATCCGAGCCAAAAGACTCCATCCGAGTCTAGGATGTCATTCGAACCGCGGATCATCCCGGTCCGAGAGTGCATCCGAGCCAAGGATTCCATCCGAGTTGAGGATGTCATTCGAGTCATCGATCATCCCGAGCCGATGATCCATTCCGAGTCACCGATCATCCCGAACCGATGAGTCGAGGACCCCATCCGAATTGAGGATCCCAACCGAGTTACGGAAACCATCCGAGCAAAGGATGCATTCCGAAGTCAAAAGTGCAATCCGAGCTAAGGTAACCATCCGAGCCGATGATCCATTCCGAGCCGAGGATCATCCCGGGCTGAGGGTCCAATCCGAAGACTCATTTCGAGGATCCCATCCGAACCGCGGATCATCCCGGTCCGAGGATGCATCTGAGCCAAGGATTTCATCCGAGTCTAAGATGTCATCCGAGCCATCGACCATCCCGAGCCGATGATCCATTCTGAGCCATCGATCATCCCGAACCGATGAGTCGAGGACCCCATCCGAATTGAGGATCCCAACCGAGTTACGGAAACCATCCGAGCAAAGGATGCATTCCGAAGTCAAAAGTGCAATCCGAGCTAAGGTAACCATCCGAGCCGATGATCCATTCCGAGCCGAGGATCATCCCGGGCTGAGGGTCCAATCCGAAGACTCATTTCGAGGATCCCATCCGAACCGCGGATCATCCCGGTCCGAGGATGCATCTGAGCCAAGGATTTCATCCGAGTCTAAGATGTCATCCGAGCCATCGACCATCCCGAGCCGATGATCCATTCTGAGCCATCGATCATCCCGAGCCGAGGATCCATCCGAGTCGAGGATGTCATCCGAGCCGCGGATCATCCCGGTCTTGAGAGTGCATCCGAGCCAAAGACTCTACCCGAGTCGAGGATTACATCCAAGCCATCGATCATCCCGAGCCGATGATCCATTCCGAGCCGAGGATCATCCCGGGCTGAGGGTCCAATCCGAAGACTCATTTCGAGGGTCTCTTCCGAGGAGCCCAAGTGCACAACCTCATCAAAATATTGAGATAAGTTCGCTCTTTGCATTTTTGTTTATGCTAGCCTACTTATAATTTTTTTTTTTTTTTTTAGACAGTCAAATATATATCTCATGCATTGATCAGTGAAATTTAAAATTAGCTTCCCACCGCAAAAATGATTACACATCAAGTCTAAAAAGTGGGGGTACCCACAAACTCTTCCTCCGGTAGTACACAACAAATATCCTAAACTTTCATACTTAGCTAAAAATCAGCCATGTATAAAAATTGGGGGTGCCTACCCGGTGAAACAGAAAAGTGAAACAGAAGACTATATCAAGTCGCATGATTGAATCTCAGTGCTACTTTGCATACTTTGCATTAATAAATTATTAGTTGCTAAACTCTGCTACATATATGCATACATATGTGCCGCTTAGATACAGGCGAGGATAATATTTCAAGCCATGATTGAATCTCAGTGCTATTTTGCATACTTTGCATTAATAAATTATTAGTTGCTAAACTCTGCTACATATATGCATACATATGTGCCGCTTAGATACAGGCGAGGATAATATTTCAAGCCAGAAATTTTTATCAGAAAATTTAAAAAAAAAGAAAAAAAAAAGAAAAAGAAAAAGAAAAAGAAGCCACGCTACCCTCAGCTTGCGCAACATGAAAAGGAGCTTTAACGCCGCCTCTCTCGGTGACAGATAGAAGCCTCGCAAGAATCGATGGTCACTCAAAGCATCTCTTTAAAACTCATGTTTTTGATCTATTCGTCTCCTTGTGCTGTGTTAATACAGGGATCCACTGAAAAGCTCAAGAGGAGAAAAAGGCAAAAGGCAAAAGTCTCGTCATGCCTCGAGTTGACTCGGCATGCATCGAGCACAAAAGCCTTGGCAATCCCAAGCAAAAGCCTCGGTACGTCCGAGCACGAAGCCGAGCCACTGTAAGCCTCGGGCCACCATAGGCCCAGAGCCGCTATAAGCCTCGAACCAGATCAAATCAACTCAAACCAGATCAACTCAAAGTGTTGTCTCCCTCGGTTTGAAACACAACCGGCGCGGAACACACACCCGGTCATGTCCCTCGGTAGCACGGGGGGTGACTCGGTTCAACTCAGACCAGATCAACTCAACTCAAACCAGATCAACTCAAAGTGTTGTCTCCCTCGGTTTGAAACACAATCGGCGCGGAACACACACCCGGTCATGTCCCTTGGTAGCACGGAGGGTGACCCGGTTCAAACCAGATCAAATCAACTCAAACCAGATCAACTCAAAGTATTGTCTCCCTCGGTTTGAAACACAACCGGCGCGGAACACACACCCGGTCATGTCCCTCGGTAGCACGGGGGGTGACCCGGTTCAACTCAGACCAGATCAAATCAACTCAAACCAGATCAACTCAAAGTATTGTCTCCCTCGGTTTGAAACACAACCGGCGTGGAACACACACCCGGTCATGTCCCTCGGTAGCACGGGGGGTGACCCGGTTCAACTCAAAGTAGTGTCTCCCTCGGTTTGAAACACAACCGGCGCGGAACACACACCCGGTCATGTCCCTCGGTAGCACGGGGGGTGACCTGGTTCAACTCAAACCAGATCAACACAAAGTGGTGTCTCCCTCGGTTTGAAACACACACCCGGTCATGTCCCTCGGTAGCACGGGGGGTGACAGTTCAACTCAAAGTGTTGTCTCCCTCAATTTGAAATACAATCAAGTCACTCCGATTATCCCCTTTGGTAATAATTCACATACAACCGGTTTGAAAGGCCGGACACATGCACGAGCCACCTTCTCGGGATTGGAAAGTAACTCGGTCAAATCAAATAATGAACATCCTCAAGAATAACTCAGACAACTCAATCAAATGCCGGTCTTGCAATTCTTGTCGTTGTTTTCAGCTAACCTCGAGCTCCCGATCCCAAGTCTCTCAATCAATCCGGAACAGTCAACTCTTGATCCCCATCCTGGACATCCTCCTTCAGCACTCTATTGCAGCTTGATTATAGCTTGCTTCCCGGTCACAGTTTGTTCCTTCTCAGCCTTAGCGACATACAGTTATGCAGCCAACACTATCTTCCAAGCCTGAGATACATTAAGCTCCGTAAAAGATGCTCTTTGTCTTTCTGGGAATCAATCAGTTCAGTCAACACCCATCAAGTCACCTGGTGTCGGCATGCACCCGAGATTGTGCAGGCTTGTGGCCGAACCGGAAGCTCAATTGGGTCGAATGAAACCAGAGAACCCGACCGGTCATCAGAATCTTATGAGTATCCCGACCCCTAGGTCTGGAACATATTTCATCTCAGGAAGCTCCGCTCCAGGAAATACAAGAAGAGCATACGCAGATCCGGCATCTAGTTGGTCCCAAAAGCAGACATGGGCAAGATATACAGGGATCTCTATCCCAATATTGTCGCTTGTATTCACGGGACTGAGATTCTTCCTACTCGGCAGTTATCATCCCCGGTTGGGGTAGCTCAGAAAACTGAACAGCTTCCTTCCTCAGTTTGAGAGGCATCAAGCTCGGCGGCAGCTGGGCTTTATCTCCATTAGCCGCGGTTAAGTCATTCAAAACTCGATCTAATGTTACCACTGATTCGCACACCCGGGACTCAAAAGCTGAACCGACGTCGAATCGCATTAAATGCACCTTATTACATACGTCAGCCGATCTCGAAACCCGAGATTTTGAAGGTGAGCAAATTTGAAATTCAGAATTTGAAAAAGTGCGAGATTTTTCCAAAGATGACTTCCAAAGGCCTCTGGATTGACACTCTTCGGGTGAAGCAAGACTGAAAAATCAAAACCTCCCCGGTAACATACACCCGATTCAACTTCCGAATCCGTGATAAGTTAAGGCCGCTTGATTATTCCTAAATTCCCTTACGCACAAAATTTGCATAAAAGAATTGGGGGGTAACTGTTAGGGAAAATATTAGTTTACCAAAGCCCATACAAATCATTTGGGCCTAACCGGTTCACCCGACCCTACCACCCGAGTCCGACCACCCGAGTCCGACCACCTGAGTCCGACCACCCGAGTCCGACCACCTGAGTCCGACCACCCAAGTCCGACCACCCGACTCCGACCACCCGACCCGGGTACCTCGTAACACCCGAGTCCGCGAATATCTCGGAATTACCTGGGATTTAAGGGACACGACACACTATACATAACTAGATCGTGCGCCCGAAGTCTCTCCAAAAAAACATGTCACCCATAAGGGATCGTGCGCCCGAGATACGCGGTCGTGGAACCCGAAGTGTCCGTGCGCCCGAGGCCACGTCTTCCTCAACTGCCGATTCCTGCACAAACCGGGAACAATCCTAAACTGCTCCTCAATCTCTATAAATACCAGAATCTCTTCTAATATTAAGGTACATGCTATTCTATGCTTCTAAAAATTACTCTGCTCATATTCAAACTATCATCTTACTTAAGCATCGGAGGGGGATCGTCGGCACCCCCGCTGACGCAGTGTTTATTATTTTGCAGATCATAAAGAACAAGGCGAATCATCATCCGACACGTCACCATGCTGAAAACTGTATCAACATTTGTAAAAGAAATAATTCAAGAGCATTCTCGTATAATCGTATTACATATATTCTACAAAAGTTTCATGATATTTTAGTGGGAAATTCCATTTTGTTTGGAGTGGTAAGTCCAAACAAATTAAAAGATATTTTTTAGTTGATAAAAAATCCAATAGCTATCCCGTAGGCCGTAGCACACCTGTGTAACGTCCTTGTCGAATCATGCTCTATCATTCTCGTAGCATCCAACAAATCAAGGAAAAGACGACCGCTGCACTGATGCGGTAAACATCCTTGTCAGAGTCGCCGCGGTTTTAGGTAGTTGAACACAGCCAGGCGACCACAAGGTCTAAACAGGCACATGAGCCGTAACGTCACGCCGTCTCATACGAGTACCATCAATCCTTCGTGTGTGTGTGTGTTTTTTTTTCTTGATTTTTCATCCATTCCGCTTCTCTTTGACTTTGCGTCGACCATCATAGCTACAATCCTTCTGTACAATTGCTACAAATATCAGCTTTTTTATTGCAAAAGTTGTCACGCATATTATTCCCACATCAGCTTTTTTTAATTTTTTTTTTTTTTTTTTTTTTGCCATAAACCCTATTTCAGTGCTTCATCTGGTCATTGAATTTGTAAAGGTAATGAACTCCAACCATAAAATGGAGAAAATATCAGATCCCATGCTAAATACAAGAATTGCAGCATTACTTGTTCCAGGTTGATGTCAATTTAATGTTTCAAAATTTTGCAAAGTTCTTTTCAAAAAGCTGCTTGAGTTTTTTACATTTTTCAATTACTAGAAGAGGCATATTATATGTACATCTGATTTTTTGATCAACTATTTGATTTGTAGCACTCAAATTCAGTAGTTGATTAGAAAAAAATATGTAAGTATTACAGATTCAATAGTTGATTAGAAGAAAAAAAAAATGTGCCGAAAATATACAGAAGATGTAGAAAGATCATTTATCTTACTAAAATCTCTCCACTCTCATCTCTGTGCTACAAAAAGAATATATCAACTTGTCAGGTCAAGTAATAATATCTAGTATTTGTATACCACTAGACAAAAACGTCACATACATTTTAATGGAAACGGCTATGCAAAATAGAGCAACTGAATTTGCTAACACTATATTAAACAACCCTTCTATATAACCTAAAAAAATTCTAAGGATAAGGAAAGTGGAAGAAAAAACTTCCTTTGGAGTATTTTTATTGAAACTAAACAACAATAATAATTGGGCAGCCAAACCGACCCTTTTGTAAACCTTGAAAGTAAAACTACAAATATAGCATATATGAAAACTGTCGCAGCTTCGCTCGAGCCAACTTTGCGCGAGGGTAGCACATTTGTTCTATGATTAGTCTTATTTGTTGCAGAATGCAGATGAAAAGAAACATCTCATCTAGTTAGCATCTGTTGATACTCGAGGGAGCTTTGCTATTTCCTACTCACATATTATAGCAGGGACGGAGCTACCCCTGGCCTTGGGGGCCCCCCAAGGCCAGGGGTCTCCCCCCCCAAAAAAAAAAATTAATTTTACCCCTAAATTTTGTTATTTTTATAGTTTTGCCCCCCGCCAAATTTTTTTTTTCAATTGGCCCCCCCAAATCTAGAATCCTAGCTCCGCCCCTGTATTATAGAATATTTCAATTGACACAATTGATTGGCTGCATTCTGGCCTATGCAATCATCAAGATCAATAACAATTAAAAATCTGTCAAGTTGACGATGTAAATTTAAAGTTAATAAGACAAACAAAAAAAAAAAATACCAAGGAACATGATGCAAAAGAAACCTTTGCAATTCACTTATGTTACAGAAAACAACAAAAACAGGTTATATAATAAATTCCATTTTCGTGTACAACTTCAGACTAAGCATTATAAAAACATTTTACTGAATTAAAAGTAAGATCAAAACAATCTTTATCACATGCCCCATAATAGCCATTATGTAACACAAGCAAGTGCCAATGATTCCATATTGAAAAACAGGGCAAAAAATCACTAACAAGAAAACAACAGCTTGGTCATTCTAATTTTATCTACACGTTCCTCATTTCATCAAGCAAAGTGCACTCAATTTTTTTTTGAGTCGATACTATAATCCAATTTGAGAGAGAAGCAATTCATGCACCTTGTCTCTTATAGCGGTCCTACTGACAACCTCTTCTCTCTTTTGCAGATTTTAAAGAAGGCTCGATTCGAATGTGCGAAGGTTGGATCTCCGAGACCACCCGTTGGAATCCCTTTGGTGAAAAATGGTTTGGCCAATTAAAAAACTTCAATTTTGTCATATGGATAGGTAATTTATAGAATATTGCTTGACATTTCCCTTGGAGCAAAATGAATTCATTAGTTTATTAATTGACAACCTAACTATTCAGCCATGGGAATTCTCACTAGACTAGATGTGGAAAGACTTGTACAATGCTTCTTGAATCTTTCAAAAGAGAGATAAAAAGCTGTCGTGATAAAAAAAAAAAGTTGTATAATTTCTACAATATGGTATGGATGGAACATGGTATTTCATTCCTAAATCTTAACATTTACTTGACTAGTCTTGAATATAAAATTATGTGTTTTTCCTTAATTTAAAAGATGGGACCTATTAGTGTTCATCCATAACTCATTGAATGCTCTAAGGACATGGTGTAAACAAGGTCCTTTACATCCTCCGATAATAAACCGCCAAATTAGCTTAGAACACCAAAACACATTAAGACAAAAATACATAATCACACATTTTCTAAAGAGAAAACCTGAACTGAAACCATCAACCAAAAGAACACCACTAGATTTGAAACATATTCTCCCCGTTCTTTTGCCATACGCCACCGTCTTAGTGCCGCATTTGCAATTCAAAAGTTATTCTCTTTTATTGAATTGTTTACTCATGTCAATTATAAATAATATATCGTCGTTTTATAAATCTTGGCATCCTCTAAATATATTGTTTTATTAGGGTATGGAACCAACGACATTGTTTGGGAATAATATACCGTCTTTTTTTTAAAAAAAAAAAAAATGCTGTCAAAGTACCGTCATTTTACTTAAACTAGCTCATAAGTTGCGCTATGTGCCGGATTCTTCATTATTATTTAATTTCAAAACTTATATCACAACATATCCTAGAAGTTTAAGAGGAAAAGAATGAATAAATTTAATAATTTAATTTTACAAATTAAGTTTTGAGAATAATAGCTAGATTAAAAACACATCATAGCATAGGTAATCAGTGTCGAAAACGTAACATTATCAGGTTTAACTCCCCCCCCCCTCTCAAGCATTATCAAGTTTAAGCACATTACAGTACTATTATTAAGAACAATTACATAAGCTTGTTTAAAATTGTATTTCCTGACCTAAAAAAGATTAGATAGTTGTATGAATTCCAATTAAAGCAAAAAAGAAAAAAACATTTCTTGAACCATCTCAATCCATGTAAATTTGTGATGAACCATCTTAAAAAGGTCAAGAAAAGGTCTCAAAAGTCTTGTGTTGAAGATTGATTAGTCTTGTGTTGAGTATATCACTTTCGTTTGCAAAGCAATTTGATCAGCATTTCATCATCATCTGATTCTACATCTTCAATAGGTAAGAAAAAAGACATTTTCTGCTTCTAACCATATAAGATCGATTTGAATAATATAATTAAAACACCAGCAGTTATCAACAAAAAAAAAAAATCAGTGAATATTGCTAAATCCTTAATAAAAACTGCATATACACTCATCGACGATTTGTTGGCCTATCAATTAAAATGAAAAACATGAACAGAATTTCACCAGTGAATCCATCTTTTATGTTTACTAATAAATATTGTATTCGCATGAAAGTGTCCATTTTTTCAAAGTATGCAAAAACAATCAAATGTTTTCAACATTTGCAAACATTAATTAAAGATACCATTTAAATAATATTATAATGCAAATTATAAATGGTTTCTATACGTTATAATGTAGACCCAATGCATTGTCTTGTACGTTGGTCATATGATACAATCTTGTGTATCATTGCTAACCTAGGCCTATTCTAGTTAGAGCCCAAAAACTCATTCATGTGCTAGAATGAAGTATTTATTTTCAAAGTTGGTTGGATTATAATCAAAATAAAATTAAAAATTTAAAAGCTGAAGATAATAGTATGCAAATATCCAATAATAAATATATTATATCAAATAATTAACCAATACTAAGCCAAAATAAGTATAACTTTATAAAGGTTAAGACAAATTTGAATATAAACATAATTATGAAATGGTATTTACTAAATAATAAAATCACATGTTATCCATAAGGAGAGAATCAGGATGGTGGACAAATTTATTAAACAACAAAATGTTGTATTGGATTAAAAAGAAATATTGGATTATACAAAAATTACTTTCAAGTTTCATTTTTTGTTTGTTGGTCAACGACATATTGTACAAAATCAAAATCAAATAAAAAAATTAATCTAATATTTCAATATATGACCTCAACCACCCATATACTGGACCTTTCCAAGTTTAAATAATTGGGTTTATTTATTTATTTATTTTTTTGTATGGAATTCTCAAATAATTGTGATATGTGATTTATGCTGTTCTTTGGGAGTGGAAAAATGTCCACTTCCTTAGCTTTCATCATTTTGCAATAGCTAATGTGCATTGCATCACTTCCAATGTTATTTTTAAACAATTTTTTTATTTTTTATTTTTTATTATGACGTGCATGCATACAGAAGACTTCATGACGGAGGTTTTTAGAAATTTACAATCGAAGTTTAGTCTACCAATAACTTGGACACAAATTCGATATGATGTGCATGCATACAGTCTATACAGAAGACTTCAAGTCAATAAGAAAAGAAAACCAACTAACAAATAATAATTAATAATGCAACCAGTCATCAACTAATCCACTTGAAAACTTTCTAATGTCTATGGTTATTAGATATCGGTACTAAAAATAAATGACAAGTAACAGAGGTGTTCGATGAACAGATCGAACACATTAATTTAAATTAGATGAGCCTTGTATCAATTATGACAAAAATTTAATATTAACAAAGCATCCATTTCATGACACTGACCATTGTACTAACTCTTTGGTTAAACATCTAACCATTGTTGACACAATTACTTCATTGGATCTACTTGGTAATATCTTCTTTGCGAAGAGCAGTATAATGCAACAATTTCTAAATCTTTTTACTATGTTAAATAAATCCAAAAGTTTCACTCGAAAAGACGCATTTGGTGGGAGTAGAAAAGATATAAATGTTGCCATTGACCAAGTTTGTGAATTTACTGAAAACAAATAGAGGGAAATAAATAAATTTAAAAAAAAATACTAAATCTTTTTATTAGGGCTTACTATGTTAAACCTTTTGTCTAGAGAAATCCAAAAGTTTCACTCGAAAAAGACGCATTTGATGGGCGTAGAAAAGATATAAATGCTGCCATTGACCAGATTTAATTGTGAATTTACTGAAAACAAATAGAGAAAAAAAATAAAGAAAAGAAAAATACTAAATCTGTTTATTAGGGCCTCCTCCGTAGCAGTTTATTATTACAAAAATGCCATTGATGAGCAAAATTTTTGAATAATTTTCAGAAATTTTACTTCACCCAAGCTTTATCCTACTATGTTAAACCTTTTATCTAGAGAAATCCATAAACGACGCATTTGATGGAGTAGAAAATATAGAAATGCTGTCATTGAACATTGTGAATTTACAAAAAACCAAATAAAGGAAATTATTAATTGGGATAATTACATTACTGATCCTTGGAGTTAATTTAAATTACAAATTACTTCTTATAGTATTATAATTACAAATCACTTTTTGAATCCGTTTTCTGTTTACTAAATTATAATATAAATTACAATATAAATGATATTCAGAAATTGTCTTACTACTTATATAATATGACAAATTATTAAATTTTGTTAATTTAAAAGACGAAAAATAAATTTAAAAAGTGATTCATATTTATAATTTAAAAGCTAATTTATAATTTAGACCAATTATAAAATTCAATTAAAAAAAGTGATGTCACCTCAATCCGTTAAGCCCCGTCTACAAGTACCAAAGCTTCAGACAAATTGAGTTAAATTTATTTATTTATTTATTTTGCCCTTCTACCAAACTTTTCAAACGTTTTCAGTGATTAATGGGAGAAGGGCAAAATGGGAAAAAAATTTCCTAGACATTGGAGATGGAGACGTTGGGAGAGGCGCCTTGATGGATTGAGGTGATATGACGCAATGCACAGTGACAGGACACGACGAAGTCGCTTGCCAAACAAATCAAAAAATTCGAAAGAAAAAAAAAAAAAAAAAATCCTGGACGCCATTATTCTCTCCAAGTTGCAGACAAAAAAAATAATTCAAAAGAAAAAAAATTCTGGACGCCATTCACCCCAAGTTGCAGACTTGCAGAAGTACAAACCCACTCTTTCTTTCATTTCACCCCAAAAGTTTTCCCTCTCACCAAAGAGCTACTCCCTCCCTCCATAACCTCCGCCTGCCGTCCTCCCCGCAGCAGCAGCCGCCGCCCACCAGCGACACCGCCACCAGCAGATAAGAGCGATGCCTGCCATCTACACCACCAACAGCCCAGCACCACCGTACTGAACGGTCCGAACGCCACCACTCACGACCCACCATCTAGAGGGGTAAAGTTTCTCAAGGGATTTTTCCTTTTGATTTTTAACTCAGATCGTTGCTATTTTATTGAATTGATGAATTTAATGGCTTCTAATTATTTTTTATATTTATATGATGCAAAACTACGTTCATATACTGTGAAAGAATTTTTAGTTGCCCAGCACATAGCCATAACATGGTTTCACGTGGTGTAAGGGATAGCTCTTTAGGTGGATTACGATTCTTTACAATTTTAAAGAAATTTGAAAATTGTAAATTATGTGAATTTTTTTACGTGACGGGAAAAATGCTAAATATTATTAGCAACAAGCCAACTTTGCCTTAAGCGGCACACTCACAATTTCTTCTTCTTCTCTTTTTTTTTTTTTTTTTTTTTTTTTATATATATTGTTTTTATATATATAAATATTCGGCAACAACTCTCAATTTAATGAAATGAGCTCGGATACATGTTCAACCTCACATTAACTATTACATTAACCCCAAGGCATATTGAAATCAGGGACGGAGCCAGAAGTTCTTATTGACAGGGGCCGGTGGTAAAAAAAAATTATTAGTAAAGGCGAATAAGCTAAATTTTTAGTTTTTTAGCTTTTTATATATATATATATATATATATATATATTTTGATTTTTTTTTTTTAACCTAAGAAATTTTTTTTTCAAGGAAATTGCCAGCCCCCCTCCCTCCGTCTCTGATTGAGATGAGTCCCACACAAAAATATATTGAGATGACTGATGGGACCCACACAAAGAGGCTTTTATTTATTTATTTATTTTTACAGGAACAACTAACTTTAAACAAAGGGTAGAGACCTTAAAAAAAAAAAAAATTTGAATAAATATTCAAGACAGTTAGTGATGAATACATCATGCAACAATTTGAAGGGAAGTCATGAAGACTTGTTGAGGACAATTGAATATATTGTTAGTTATATTTTTTAATATTTTTAATTAATTTTTTATGAGCTTTAGATATTTTTTCTTTTCAATTATAAAAAAATTGAAAAATTTATTAACCCCCTCTTAACCAAAATTCTAGCTCTGCCACCGATAACAGATAGCATGCTTCAAACAATTTCCTCCAACCAACTTTTTCTCGATCACTTTAGGAAGCTGCCATTTGATTAAGCAGTCTTAATCAATCCTTTATTCCTCAACAACCCTTTCAAAGTGGAATTAAATCTCTTTTTTCTATATAAAGGGCTCACTGATTTGCTCTCTTTTTATTTCTGTTCATCCAGTGGACAACACACATGCTCGCTCGCTCTTCTCTCTCTCTCTCTCTCTCTCACGGCTTTCCTCCCTCTTCACCGACGATAGCCTTACTTCCCTGTTAAAACAGACGTAATGTTTTTATTTTTCTTTCTTAGTGTTTTCTCATTCTTAAGATTTAAGTTGTGTTTACTGTCATTCTTTCTAAAGCTTCAAACCTAAATCTTTGGTTGCTTTAGAATTAGATCAAAGGCCTGTTGAAAATTGGAACCACACACACTACGAGAGAATGAAAAGGAAGAGAGACAATAAAGTGATAGAGGACTTTGTATTCCCTTATTTAACTTGATTGAAAATAACTTGCTTACATGGGTATTTATAAGATACACATTACCATTCTAACTTTTTCACATTAATTTCATTCATTTACATCTCATATAATTCTCCATGTAACTTGTATGTAAAATAACTCTTAAAAAACTAAAAGGCAACATCTTCAAGTCAATTAGTAACTTATAAGAACAATAAAATACTCAAATAAATGTTATTAATATTAAGTATATTATTCAACAAGGCCCAAGGCAAGCTTTATGCATGTGTTTGTTTAATTTTTATTTTTGTCATTTGTTTCCTGTTATTTACTTCGGTACATTAACAAACCATTCATAAGACAAAATATTCATTAAAACACAAAAGTATTTTTCATTTTTATGTTCCATCAAAAAATTTGGAAAATTATAAATAAATTTCTTTCATACCTTTTTTTTTCTTCTTCCTTTTACTTGCTATTAAAGCAGGATCTCAAAGATATTGTTTGGCATTGGCAAGAGGAAAGAATACGAAAGAACAAATCATGGCAAAAACGAGTAGTAGCAATCAAACATCCATCACTATTAGAGATATTGTAACAGAAGTGACATCTTCGATTCAAGGAAAGCTTTGCCAAAAATCTCCAATTCCATCTAAATGTTCCATATTTAGAGTCCCAGATAGACTACACAGGCATAATGAAAAAGCTTTCGAGCTAGAGTTGGTTTCAATTGGCCCATTTCACCACGGGAAGGAGAAGCTGCAAGCAATGGAAAAATTTAAGTTATGGTATTTGAATTGCCTCCTCGATCGAGCACCAACTATGAGAACTACTTTGAAGTGCTTTGTAGAAGCTATTGAAAGAATTGAGCAAGAGTGTCGTGCATGTTACGCTGAAGAAATTCTTGTTCCTGAAAAAGATTTCATAGAGATGCTTGTGGTAGATGGTTGTTTTATCCTTGAATTATTCCGCAAAGGTTTGGGGCAGGTGCAACCAGACATTGAAGATCCGGTGTTCTGTATGCCATGGATGAATTGGAGATTAGCAGATGACGTGCTACTACTTGAGAATCAGCTTCCTTGGCGCGTGCTTGATTGCTTGTTCTACCTAACCAAATCACATGCTGAAGAGACATCCCTACCTAATCTTGTCCTTTCGTTTTATGAAATTATATGGCCCACTCTTGATAACCTCAAACACGATCATGTACTTGATTGCCTACGACACTCCGTAATTGGAACATCCACAATAACACTGGCCTCTAAAACTTTGCAAAGAAACCTCATCACGTCTATGGAGCAGATTCCATCTGTGATAGAACTTGTGCAAGCAGGAGTTAAATTCAAAGCTGGAGACATAAATAACAGCCTTCTTGATGTAACTTTCAAAGATGGAGTGATGACAATCCCACCGTTAAAAGTTTGGTAGGATGCAAGATCTACATACAGAAATTTCATTGCATTTGAACAATGTGATCCAAGCAAAGACTTTGAAATGACCTCTTATGCTAAGCTCCTTGCTGACCTTGTTAACAATGACCAAGATGCAGATTTTCTAAAAGACAAAGGAATTCTAAACCTCTATTTGGGCACTGAGGACGTAGCAAGTATCTTCAAGAAGCTTTATAGTGATGCTTCAGTTGGTGCTTTCCTTTACTCAGACCTCTACCGTGAAGTGAATGCATATTGTAGGCGCCCTTGCAATAGATGGCGAGCAACGTTGAAGCGTGACTATTTTGGCAACCCATGGGCGATCATATCGCTCATGGCTGCATTCTTGATTCTAGTTTTCACTTTTTCACAAATTCTTTATTCTGTCCTTTCTTACTATAAACGCCCCTCTAATATCAGTTAAGAAATTGTAAGCTACTCTCAACGTGTGTTTCTCTCAATAATAAGCCAGATTAATTATGGATCCTATTGATTTAAGATGTTCTTTTTCGCAAACTCCAAGTACTATATATTTGTAATTGTAAGAATAATTGATCTTGATAAATATCACGACTGTGTTGACCCAGATATCATTATCTTAGTAATAAAAGTCAAATAATCACAATAACTTGTACCATACATATTATATACATCCTGTCTCATAATTTGTTGGTTCCAATTATTGTTTGTTATTATGGTTAATCTTTGGTGGGTTTTCCTTCCTGTTGCTTTTTTGGTTCTGAGATTTGCGTTGATTGTATGTTTTTGGCATATGCTGAACCTCTCTATCAATCCTTCTGTGTAAAAGAACACGTGTTCTCTTAAGAATTTAAGAAGAAAACGAGAATTGGAAAAGAAGAAATGGAATGAAATTCTATTGAAAAGAGGCAATTCGAAGAGCCACACCCTCCGATGTTCAATCTGAACAATTCAATAACTCTCTCTTTCTCTTCCTCTCATTTATGCAATTTCTTATGCCTACGCCTATCAACTGAATCAGTAAATAGATTCAGTTACAACTACCAAACATAACGACTACAACGAACATAACGACTTCAGTAACAACTAGGACACATAACTGGATACAACTAACTATCTAGCTGCCAATGCCTCTCCAGCTTATCTTCTTCTCCTCCAATGCCACGCATCAGCCTTCTCTCCTTATGATGCCACATAACATCTTCTCTCCTTACGTTGCCACGTATCAACCTTCTCAGAAGAGGTCCTTACAATTCTCCTATCTTTAAAGCACCTTGCCCACAAGGTGGGGGTAGGCTTGTGTTAGAGAGCGGTACTTCTCCCAAGTTGCATCATCTTTGGATTGACCAGCCATTGCACCAGCAATTCAGTGATGAAACAATTGTTCTTTGGCCAAGATCAACGAGTTAAAATCTCCATTGATTCAGGCTGAATGATGCCTACCAAATTCACAGGTGGCAAAATAGGTAAAACAGATAAATTAGAACCTAGTTTAGGTTTGAGCTAAGAGACATGGAAAAAACTATGTTTTGATATGTAAAGCAAAAGAGCTAGAAGCGGCATATCTGAAATAGTAATTTTTATTTAAATTTATTAGCAATTTGAGAGAATATGTGAATTTTTTTTAATTATTATTTTTTGTTTATTTTCAATCACAGAAGGTGAATTATTCAAAGAAGAATGCTACAAGTCAGGGCGTAGGAGTGTGCATAACTTAATCATGAATATACTCATTATTCTATTTGATGTGAGCTTCAGCCAATGGTGATGTGTGCGTGACGTTCCAATCCCATCACCACTGGCCCTATATATATACACTATATGATTACTAAAAGCTATGATGAAATAAGAGAAACGAAATTTATGTTTTCCAAACAAGATGAGTAATGCATACAACAAACACTTCAATTTGATTACAGGAATTAGACAAACTCAAATAAAATCAAATCAAATATTTCTTCAAAGTATCAAGACACCAAGAATAAAAAATCAATTATTGTTAGATCACTTACATTTCAAAAAATGTGATAAAAGGTCACAAATCCTAATTACTTACTTCATAAAGGAGCTGATTCTTGAGAAGCAGCTTTGCCATTTGAGGAAAAAGCAAAACTTGTAGTTGTCATCGAATAACTGGATCTGACCCCATTTCTCACTGTGAAAAGTAACACAAATTCAATGATGAGGAAATGATAAAATGTGATCAAAGAACAAGTAACCAAATGATTGAATGAGTGAACAAAGAAAGATTCATAATAAAAAACAGAGAGCAAGAGAAAGCAAATGTGAGTCAGACAGAGATAATGGGAATATAAATGCAACCAAAAAAAAAAAAATGCATAAACTTTCTTGTAAAACAGAATGTGAAAGAATAAGAAAAAGTTGAAAAACAAGCACCTCATCTTCGTTTAATTTATTAAAACCAAGTTTTTTGTTTTGTTCATATCGATTCAGCTTCATCACCAGCCAGTAGACATAAATCTTGCTTCACTATTAGTACTTTTCTTCTGCCAAATATAAAATTCAATTAGGTTCTAAATACTTATAACACAAAACAAGCATTGATGTATGTATGATTGAAAGAGAATTGCTCACCCATAAAGCATTGGTGGAATGAAGTCAAGGCTGAAGTAGAATCAACTATGGGATCAAAATGTTCCTAGAGCACAAAAATGAAATAGAAACCAAAACAAGAATTTTAAATAATGACATTTCCTTTAATTTAAGAGAAAATATCAAACAGTATAGAATTGCATAATATAATTTGGCATGAAAAAAACCCTCACTATTATAATCCTTCAACCTGTCAACATGATAAGTAATCTTTTTCGCACTGAGAGAATGTTGTAGTATATTACGGAGTCCAAGAATCCAAGCTACAGTTGGAGACTATCACCTAGTCACAGTCAAAGATTGTGACCTAGCTACAATCGAAGTCTATTACCTAATTATAGTTAAAGTCTATTTGTATTATTCTCATCTACCATAATTCTCCTATAAGTAGGAGTATGTTATATTGTAAGCATCACCAAAGAAATAAGAGCAAAATGTACTTCTTTAGGCTTTATCCTGTAGATGTAGGTCATAGACAGAACTACGTAATTCTGTCTTTATTTATATTCCACTTTATATTTATTTGTACATTGCATTATATTATCTTTTATGGTATCAGAGCATATAATGCAATGTACAAATAAATATACAAAAAAGTCCAGATGCATATGAAAATTTTATATTTGGATTCACATACAAAAAAGTTCATGCCAAAAGAAAACAATGGAGCATCTCATGTCTAGAAACTTTAATGGCAAAAATAGTGACTATAGAACCTGGATGATGCATGCCCACCAAAGTCAACCTCTAGAGTTCTGGCAATACAAATGCCTCACTGGGTTATCTGTTCTACAGGATCAACTCCAGCAACCCTTCCAGATGCCACAACATTAGCATTACATTCTTGCAATATCTACAGTACCACAGGGAACACTTGGAAGAGGAAAACACTCTGCAATTGGCCAAAATAACTAACATCATAAATGCAGCTCAAGCAGATCGAAGGAAGCTGAATGGAAAAATTAACCCAGCTTGTGTCGACCAAAAATAAAAGAGGCCAATCTGCTTCTTTCATTGCAATATCTCTACAACCTAACTTCCATCTTTATTTTTGTTTTTATTTCTTTGCAATACATAATGTAACGACCCACCTCCAATGACACAATATTGTCCGCTTTTGGCTCCCTAAACCAGACTTCCCAGGAGGTCACCCATCCTGGGATTGCTCTCGCAGAAGCACGCTTAACTGCGGAGTTCTGATAGGTTCATGACCATCACGGCTTTAAAACGCGTTGTGTCATAAAGGGTGCATTTATACATATAAGCACATCCTCATTCCTAGGCGATGTGGGACGTCATAATCACCCCCTCTTTGGACCCAGTGTCCCCGCTGGCGTCCCTCATTGGGCTTGTGCACGCTTCCACCATCTCAGGCTGGGCAATGGCTCTGATACCATTTGTAACGACCCACCCCCAATGACACAATATTGTCCGCTTTTGGCTCCCTAAACCAGACTTCCCAGAAGGTCACCCATCCTGGAATTGCTCTCGCAGAAGCACGTTTAACTGCGAAGTTCTGATAGGTTCATGACCATCACGGCTTTAAAACGCGTTGTGTCATAGATGATGCATTTATACATATAATCACATCCTCATTCTCAGGCGATGTGGGACGTCACACATAACCTCTCTTCTTACAATCTTCTATGAAATACCCCGAGTTTTAGAAGATAATTCACTAAAAATGTCTAAGTTATTAGATCTTCACCACTAAGAAAAAAAAAAGGTTTTAAGAACACAACTTATTCAAGAAAAACAAAAACTCACCTATGTGAAAAGCCCAGGGCCGGCTCTTCCACTAGGCGGCTTAGGCGACCGCCTAAGGCCCCCGCGTGGAAGAAGGCCCCCATAAGATAAAATAGGCTTGTGAAAAAAAAAATATTAAATAAGGCCTCTACAATTATCTTAGGGGGAAAAAAAAAATTAAGGCCCCATAAAAAACTTTGTAAAAAGAGAAAAATAAATAAAAATTTAAGGCCTCTACAACGATTTTGACAAAAGAAATGTTCATTATCTCTACGTGGGACTCTTAAACTTCCACAGAAAAATCAATAGTTTTAGGGGCTCAAGAACACAACATTAATGCCAAAAAAAAAGAGTTCATTATCTCTCACAAAAAATCAACTGCCTACCAACACAACAATTCCAAAAAAAAAATTCCATCATCACACCGGGAGGCTCTAGAACTCCCGCATTATAAAACAAATTGTCATGCCAAAGAAAGACATTTTACTTTTTTTTCTAAAAAAAAAACACAAATCTTATTCAATCTCTCCAGAAAAGTACCAAAATCACTTCCTGAAATGCTCTACAATCCTCGGCAGTCAAGCGGTAGGAGCCCAAAACCGCTGCTAGGACCACACAACTTGACCATCAGCCTACGCTGCCTACCAGATCTTGCGTCCGACTTTTGGATCTCCCTCCGGTAATCTCTCACAACTTGACCATCAAGCTACCAAATCTGCTTCTTTCTTTTTTGGGTGTGCACCGCATCAAGAGATAGTCATAAACGGGCCTTTTTTTTTTAGTGCTCTTCACTTTCCTTGAAGGGAACATTGCACCAAGAGATAAGGCGAGACATGTGGCTCAGTTTCCTTCGGCTTTGTCTCATCACGTCACTGTAGCTGAGGGTGTTTAATAAAAAAGAACTCAGGCCGGCAGGTTTTTGCCTTCTTCTTTTTCTACCTGTCTGATTGATTTTTCTTTTTTTAAGCTAAAAATCCCTTAGCTTTGCGAAGCGATTTATTTAGGTTCTTGCACGATACGTATGCCGCACCTGCCCAACGTCAGAGGTTTTTTTTTACTAAACTCTGAGCTTTTGTCGCATCACCCTCGGCTACAGTGACGTGATGCGACAAAAGCCAAAGGAAAGTGAGTTGAGAGCCTGAGATGCTGGCCAAACTCGCCTACTAGTCTTTTCCCATTTTTTTTTTCTCATCAAGAACATGTCCACATCCACTCTACGTCCACACGTTTCCTTTCTTTTTTTTGTTTTTAAGATTTTTTTTTTGGTGTCTAGGTCATTATGATTTTTTTTATTTATAAATATTTGTTAGAAATATACATTTAAATATATAAAACACTCTAAAAAATAAAAAAATTAACAAATTAACTGAAACTCAAAATAAATTATATAAATTTGATACTAACAATATAATATTAAATTTCAAAGCTATAAAAATTAAAATTAATTATATTTATATTTATATAAAAATGCCTCATTTATAATTTTCGCCTTAGGCCTCAAAATATATAAAGCCGGCCCTGAAAAAGCCCATGGATATCCATCACAGAAAAATGATCCCCTCCATCTTGACAGATAGAGCAGAGTTCATCATTTACATTACTCGACAATTTACAACCTTTTGACAGGGATATAGACAATTCATGAAGAGAAACTTGTTCGGATGTGTAAATCTGTAGGTAACTGCAAAAACAAATGAAGAAAAAAATTTAAGAGGAAAGCTAATACAATTTACAACCTTTTGACAGGGATCAAAATGTTCCAGGAGCACAAAAATGAAATAGAAACCAAACAAGTATTTTAAATAATGACATTTCCTTTAACAGCCAATCCCGGGGTCGCACAACACAAAGACCAAAGGCACAACAGCTACCCATGTTTGGTTGCCGAAAAAATGCAAGAGAGCGAAATCCCACATCAAGGGATCTAAAACTTGTCAACGTTTTGCGATCTGGGTATGTCTAAAACAACCCACAAGTCCACAATATCTCCTTCCAGCTGAGTACAACCTTTCAATTTCGTTTTTTTCTATTTGGGTAAACAACAAAAGACCGTAACCAAAAGCAATATAGATCAAACGTAATGGGTCTTTGATCACCAAAGACTAATTTAATCTCCATAAACTGTTACATTTTATGAATTTCAACCTCTACTTTGGAATGGTGATGAATGAACTAGATTCAGAGATATTATCAAGTTTTCACCGAAGAGATGTATCAGGATTGTGTTTTGTTCTATTAAAGTTTTAATTCATCCAAAAAAAAAAGAATGGTGAAATAAACTAGATTCAGAGATATTATGAAGTTGTGCTATATTATGAATAGGGATTTTTTTTTTCTTTTTAAATATGAATTTGATGCCTTTTCTCGATCTCCTAGCTTCTTGGTGAATTTGAATTGGTTGTAGTTGCCACTGTCATAGAAGTTGTTGCTGTCTGAAGTTGATTAACACCTCCCCGCAAGCTCATGGCAGGGGATGAAAGAAGCCTAATCATATTCAATTGCTTTGCAGATTAAATAATGGAAAATATTTGATACTAACGGTAAAATGTTAAATTGGTATTTGTGGTCTAGAGTTGCGACAATTAGTTCCCTAAGTTTTAAAAAGTGACTAAACATCCTATAGTATAAGCAAAAAAAAAAAGAAAAAAAAAAAAGAGAAAGAGTTCATGTAATTAGAAAAGTAGATAGAATTCATTAACATACTACATTAGCAAATCTCATATAGTGACACGTGTCGTTTACAATAAAAATAAAATATTTCAAAAACAATTTTCTTTTATATATATATATATAAAGGAGATGGTCGAGTCACCATCTTTGGTAAAATTTGAGGTGAGTGAACTATTCCACCCCAAAGCCTGGGGGTGGTTCAACTAGCCCTCCAATCCCCTGAGCTTATCTCTGGGTAGCCGAACCACACCTAACCACTCTCATGGTTTTAGGTGTGGTTCGGCCACCTTCAATTTGACCAAAGGAAGTGGCTCAACCAACCCCTCCATTTTTTTATCTTCTTTTTTATGTGTATTTTATATTTTCTTTTTCTTTTCTTTTTTTAATATATTTTTTATTGTAAGTAAAACGTGTCACAACAAGAGTATTATTAATGTGACACATTAACGAACTTTGTTAATTTTTATGATGGTAGTGACATTTTTACATCAATCCTTTGTGTGTGTGTGTGTTTTTTTTTTTTTTTTTCATGATTTTAATATTGCTTGTTAGTTTGAATACTGTTAAATTATTATTTATTTTAAAAGTTAAAATATTTTAAATTCAAATAAATTTTTCTTTAATAAGTGAGGTTTAACACGTAAAATATTCAAAAAGGTAAATGGCAAATATGTGGTTTGAACTTAAAATCTTTGTTTTAAACTTCTAATGCCACGTTAATTTCACAATTTACATTTTAAAAATTTAAGTCGATAAAAATAAATAAATTCAATAATTTAAGAAATACTTTTTAACATTTAACGTACTTATCTAAATTTGATAAGTGTACGGTGATTTTGAAGATATTTGTAAAAGAAATAATTCAAGAGCATTCTCGTATAATCGTATTACATATATTCTACAAAAGTTTCATGATATTTTAGTGGGAAATTCCATTTTGTTTGGAGTGGTAAGTCCAAACAAATTAAAAGATATTTTTTAGTTGATAAAAAATCCAATAGCTATCCCGTAGGCCGTCGTAGCACACCTGTGTAACGTCCTTGTCGAATCATGCTCTATCATTCTCGTAGCATCCAACAAATCAAGGAAAAGAAGACCGCTGCACTGATGCAGTAAACATCCTTGTCAGAGTCGCCGCGGTTTTAGGTAGTTGAACACAGCCAGGCGACCACAAGGTCTAAACAGGCACATGAGCCGTAACGTCACGCCGTCTCATACGAGTACCATCAATCCTTCGTGTGTGTGTGTGTTTTTTTTTCTTGATTTTTCATCCATTCCGCTTCTCTTTGACTTTGCGTCGACCATCATAGCTACAATCCTTCTGTACAATTGCTACAAATATCAGCTTTTTTATTGCAAAAGTTGTCACGCATATTATTCCCACATCAGCTTTTTTTAATTTTTTTTTTGCCATAAACCCTATTTCAGTGCTTCATCTGGTCATTGAATTTGTAAAGGTAATGAACTCCAACCATAAAATGGAGAAAATATCAGATCCCATGCTAAATACAAGAATTGCAGCATTACTTGTTCCAGGTTCATGTCAATTTAATGTTTCAAAATTTTGCAAGTTCTTTTCAAACAGTTGCTCTAGTTTTCTACATTTTTCAATTACTAGAAGAGACATGTTATATGTATATCTGATCTTTTGATCAACTATTTGATTTGTAGCACTTAAATCTAGTAGTTGATAAGAAAAAGATATGTAAGTACCACAAATTCAATGGTTGATTAGAAGAAAAAAAAAAAAATGTACCCGAAATATACAGAAGATGTAAAAAGATCATTTATCTTACTAAAATCTCTCCACTCTCATCTTTGTGCTACGAAAAGAATATATCAACTTGTCAGGTCAAGTAATAATATCTAGTATTTGTATACCACTAGACAAAAGCGTCACATACATTTTAATGGAAACGGCTATGCAAAATAGAGCAACTGAATTTGCTAACACTACATTAAACAACCCTTCTATATAACCTAAAAAAATTCTAAGGATAAAGAAAGCAGAATAAAAAACTTCATTTTGAGAATTTTTATTGAAACTAAACAACAATAATAATTGGGTAGCCAAACCGGCCTTTTTGTAAACCTTGAAAGTAAAATTACAAATATAGCATATATGAAAACTGTTGCAGCTTTGCTCGAGCCAACTTTGCGCGAGGGTAGCACATTTGTTTTATGATTAATCTTATTTGTTGCAGAATGCAGATGAAAAGAAACATCTCATCTAGTTAGCATCTGTTGATATTCGAGGGAGCTCTGCTACTTCCTGCTCACATATTATAAAATTTTTCAATTGACACAATTGATTGGTTGCATTCTGGCCTATGCAATCATCAAGATCAATAACAATTAAAAATCTATCAAGTTGACGATTTAAATTTAAAGTTAATAAGACAAAAAAAAAAAAAAAAAAAAAAAAAACCAAGGAACATGATGCAAAAGAAACCTTTGCAATTCACTTATGTTATAGAAAACAACAAAAACAGGTTCTATAATAAATTCCATTTTCGTGTACAACTTCAGACTAAGCATTATAAAAACATTTTACTGAATTATAAGTAAGATCAAAACAATCTTTATCACATGCCCCATAATAGGCCATTATGTAACACAAGCAAGTGCCAATGATTCCATATCGAAAAACAGGGCAAAAAATCACTAACATGAAAACAACAGCTTGGCCATTCTAATTTTATCTACACGTTCCTCATTTCATCAAGCAAAGTGCACTCAATTTTTTTTTGAGTCAATACTATAATCCAATTTGAGAGAGAAGCAATTCATGCACCTTGTCTCTTATAGAGGTCCTACTGACAACCTCTTCTCTCTTTTGCAGATTTTGAAGAAGGCTCGATTCGAATGTGCGAATGTTGGATCTCCGAGACCACCCGTTGGAATCCCTTTGGTGAAAAATGGTTTGGCCAATTAAAAAACTTCAATTTTGTCATATGGATAGGTAATTTATAGAATATTGCTTGACATTTCCCTTGGAGCAAAATGAATTCAATAGTTTATTAATTGACAACCTAACTATTCAGCCATGGGAATTCTCACTAGACTAGATGTGGAAAGACTTGTACAATGCTTCTTGAATCTTTCAAAAGAGAGATAAAAAGCTGTCGTGATAATAAAAAAAAAAGTTGTATAATTTCTACAATATGGTATGGATGGAACATGGTATTTCATTCCTAAATCTTAACATTTACTTTACTACTCTTGAATATAAAATTATGTGTTTTTCCTTAATTTAAAAGATGGGACCTATTAGTGTTCATCCATAACTCATTGAATGCTCTAAGGACATGGTGTAAACAAGGTCCTTTACATCCCCCGATAGTAAACCGCCAAATTAGCTTGGAACACCAAAACACATTGAGACAAAAATACATAATCACACATTTTCTAAAGAGAAAACCTGAACTGAAACCATCAACCAAAAGAACACCACTAGATTTGAAACATATTCTCCCCGTTCTTTTGCCATACGCCACCGTCTTGGTGCCGCATTTGCAATTCAAAAGTTATTCTCTTTTATTGAATTGTTTACTCATGTCAATTGTAAATAATATATCGTCGTTTTATAAATCTTGGCGTCCTCTAAATATATTGTTTTATTAGGGTATGGAGCCAACGACATTGTTTGGGAATAATATACCGCCTTTTTTATTTTTTATTTTTAAAACGTTGTCAAAATATCGTCATTTTACTTAAACTAGCTCATAAGTTGCGCTATGTGCAGGATTCTTCATTATAATTTAAATTCAAAACTTATATCACAACATATCCTAGAAGTTTAAGAGGATAAAAATGAATAAATTTAATAATTTAATTTTACGAATTAAGTTTTGAGAATAATAGCTAGATTAAAAACGCATCATAGCTAGGTAATCGGTGTCGAAAACGTAACATTATCAGGTTTAACTCCCCCCAACCCTTCAAGCATTATCAGGTTTAAGCATATTACAGTACTATTATTAAGAACAATTACATAAGCGTGTTCAAAATTGTATTTCTTGACCTAAAAAAGATTAGATAGCTGTATGAATTCCAATTAAAGCAAAAAAGAAAGAAAAAAAAAAAAAAAATCTTGAACCATCTCAATCCATGTAAATTTGTTATGAACCATTTTAAAAAGGTAAGGAAAAGGTCTCAAAAGTCTTGTGTTGAAGATTGATTAGTCTTGTGCTGAGTATATCACTTTCGTTTGCAAAGCAATTTGATCGGCATATCATCATCATCTGATTCTACATCTTCAATAGGTAAGGGAAAAGATATTTTCTGCTTCTAACCATATAAGATCGATTTGAATAATATAATTAAAACACCAGCAGTTATTAACCAAAAAATCAGTGTATATTGCTAAATCCTTAATAAGAACTGCATATCCACTCATCGACGATTTGTTGGCCTATCAATTAAAACGAAGAACATGAAAAGAATTTCACCAGAGAATCCATCTTTTATGTTTACTAATAATTGTATTCGCATGAAAGTGTCCATTTTTCCAAAGTAGGCAAAAACAATCAAATGTATTTAACATTTATAAACATTAATTAAAGATACCATTTAAATAATATTATAATGCAAATTATAAATGGTTTCTATACGTTATAATGTAGACCCAATGCATTGTCTTGTACGTTGGTCATATGATACAGTCTTGTGTATCATTGCTAACCTAGGCCCATTCTAGTCGGAGCCCAAAAACCCATTCATGTGCTAGAATGAAGTATTTATTTTCGAAGTTGGTTGGATTATAATCAAAAATAAAATTAAAAATCTAAAAGCTGAAGATAACAGTATGCAAATATCCAATAATGAATATATTATATCAAATAATTAACCAATACTAAGCCAAAATAAGTATAACTTTATAAAGGTTAAGACAAATTTGAATATAAACATAATTATGAAATAGTATTTACTAAATAATAAAATCACATGTTATCCATAAGGAGAGAATTAGGATGGTGGACAAATTTATTAAACAACAAAATATTGTATTGGATTATACATAAATTACTTTCAAGTTTCATTTTTTGTTTGTTGGTCAACAACATATTGTACAAAATCAAAATCAAATAAAAAAATTAATCTAATATTTCAATATATGACCTCAACCACCCATATATTGGACCTTTCCAAGTTTAAATAATTGGGTTTTTATTTTTATTTTTATTTTTTTTATCTGTATGAGATTCTCAAATAATTGTGATATGTGATTTCTGCTGTTCTTTGGGAGCGGAAAAATGTCCACTTCCTTAGCTTTCACCATTTTACAACAGCTAATGTGCATTGCATCACTTCCAATATTATTTTTAAACATTTTTCTTTTTTATTATTATGATGTGCATGCTTACATAAGACTTCATGACAGAGGTTTTTAGAAATTTACGATCGAAGTTTAGTCTACCAATAACTTGGACACAAATTCGATATGATGTGCATGCATACAGTCTATACAGAAGACTTCAAGTCAATAAGAAAATCAACTAACAAATAATAATAATGCAACCAGTCATCAACTAATCCACTTGAAAACTTTCCATTGTCTACGGTTATTAGATATCGGTACTAAAGATAAATGACAGGTAACAGAGGTGTTAGATGAACAGATCGAGCACGTTCATTTAACTTAGATGACCCTTGTATCAATTATGACAAAAATTTAATATTAACAAAGCATCCATTTCATGACACTGACCATTGTACTAACTCTTTGGTTAAACATATAACCATTGTTGACACAATTACTTCATTGGACCTACTTGGTAATATCTTCTTTGTGAGGAGCAGTATAATGCAACAATTTCTAAATCTTTTTACTATGTTAAAGAAATCTAAAAGTTTCACTCGAAAGGACGCATTTGATGGGAGTAGAAAAGATATAAATGCTGCCATTGACCCGATTTGTGAATTTACTGAAAACAAATAGAGAGAAATAAATAAAGAAAAAAAAAAAACTAAATATTTTTATTAGGGCTTACTATGTTAAACTTTTTGTCTAGAGAAATCCATAGACGACGCATTTGATGGAGTAGAAAATATAGAAATGCTGTCATTGAACATTGTGAATTTACAAAAAATAAATAAAAGAAATTATTAATTGAAATAATTGCATTACTAATCTTTAAAGTTAGTTTAAATTACAAATTATTTTTTATAGTCTTATAATTATAAATCATGAATCCGTTTTCTGTCCATTAAGTAAACAAAAATTTATTAATAAATTAAAATACAAATGATATTTAAAAATTATCTTACTATTTATATAATATGAAAAATTAATAAATTTTGTTAATTTGATAAAAAAAAAAATTTAAAGAGCGATTTATATTTATAATTTATTCCAATTAAAAAATTTAATTAAAAAATGCTGTTGTCTATCGTGTCTTGTAGTTACTGTACATTGCGACATGTCACCTCAATCCATCCAGCCCCGTCTACAAGGACCAAAGCTTCAGACAAATTGAGTTAAATTTTTTTTTTTTATTTTGCCCTTTTTCCCAACTTTTCAAACGTTTTCAGTGATTAATGGGAGAAGGGCAAAATGGGAAAAAAAAATTTCCTAAGCATTGGAGATGGAGACGTTGGGAGAGGGGCCTCCATGGATTGAGGTGATATGCCGCAATGCACAGTGACAGGACACGACGAAGTCACTTGCCAAACAAATCGAAAAATTCGAAAGAAAAAAAAAATATATATATCCTGGACGCCATTATTCTCTCCAAGTTGCAGACAAAAAAAAAAAATTCAAAAGAAAAAAAATTCTGGACGCCATTCACTCCAAGTTGCAGACCTGCAGAAGTACAAACCCACTCTTTCTTTCATTTCACCCCAAAAGTTTTCCCTCTCACCAAAGAGCTACTCCCTCCCTCCATAACCTCCGCCTGCCGTCCACCCCGCAGCAGCAGCCGCCGCCACCGGCAGATAAGAGCGACGCCTGCCATCTACACCACCAACAGCGCACCACCGTACTGAACGGTCCGAACGCCACCACCCACGACCCACCATCTAGAGGGGTAAATTTTCTCAAGGGATTTTTCCTTTTGATTTTTAACTCAGATCGTTGCTATTTTATTGAATTGATGAATTTAATGGCTTTTAATTATTATATATATATATTTTATGATGCAAAACTGCGTTCATATACTGTGAAATAATTTTTATTTGCCCAGCAGATAGCCATAACATGGTTTCACGTGGTGTAAGGGATAGCTCTTTAGGAGGATTACGATTCTTTACAATTTTAAAGAAATTTGAAAATTTTAAAGAATAATGATTCAATGCCACTCAAATATACAACTTTTTACCACCTTGCTTATGTGGCAAAGTGGTCCCTCACTACTTTTTGATTTTTTTTATTTTTTAAAAATAAATTAAGGTGGGGGACCACCTTGCCACATAGACAAGGTGATGAAAAGTTGTATATTTAGGTGGTAGTGAATCATTACTCAATTTTAAATTATGTGAATTTTTTACATGACGTGAAAAATGCTAAATATTATTAGCAACAAGCCAACTTTGCCTTACGCGGCCCACTTCTTCTTCTTCTCTTTTTCCTTTTTTTTTTTTTTTTTTTTGTTTTTTTTTTTTTTTTATAAATATAAATATTCAGCAACAACACCCACTTTAATGAAATGAGTTCGGATTCATGTAAAACTTCGCCTCAACTATTACACAACCTCAAGAAATATTAAGATGGAACCCACACAAAGAGGCTTTTATTTATTTATTTATTTTTAAAGGAGCAGCCAACTTTAAACAAAGAGTAGAGACCTTAAAAAAAAAAAAAAAAAAAAAAAAAACATTTGAATAAATATTCAAGACCGTTAGCGAACGTTTTTAAGGGAAGATACAAGACTTGTTGTGGACAACTGAATATATTGAAAGTTATATTTATATGTTTTTAGAGATAATTAAATTTTATTGCTATTGTGTTAGTTATATTTTTTAATATTTTTAATTAATTTTTTATGAGCTTTAGATTTTTTTTTTTTTTTTCAATTATAAAATAATTAAAAAATTTATTAACCCCCTCTTAACCAAAGATCCCAGCTCTACCACTGATAACAGATAGCATGCTTCAAACAATTTTCTCCACCAACTTTTTCTCGATCACTTTAGGAAGCTGCCATTCGATCACTTTCCTTCCACCAGGAAGGTTATGTAAGCAGTCTTAATCAATCCTTTATTCCTCAACAACCCTTTCAAAGTGGAATTAAATCTCTTTTTTCTTTATAAAGGGCTCCCTGATATGCTCTCTTTTTATTTCTGGTCATCCAGTGGACAACACACATGCTCGCTCGCTCTTCTCTCTCTCTCTCTCTCTCTCTCTCATGGCTTTCCTCCCTCTTCACCGACGATAGCCTTACTTCCCTGTTAAAACAGACGTAATGTTTTTATTTTTTATTTTTTGGCATTTTTTATTTCTCTTTCTTAATGTCTTCTCTTTCTTAAGATTTAAGTTGTGTTTACTGTCATTCTTTCTGGAGCTTCAAACCTAAATCTTTGGTTGCTTTAGAATTAGATCAAAGGCCTGTTGAAAATTGGAAACCACACACACTAAGAGAGAATGAAAAGGAAGAGAGACAATAAATTGATGGAGGACTTTATATTCTTTTATCCAACTTGATTGAAAATAACTTGCTTACATGGGTATTTATAGGATATAAATGACCATTCTAACTTTTTCACATTAATTTAATTGCTTCAAACCTAAATCTTTGGTTGCTTTAGAATTAGATCAAAGGCCTGTTGAAAATTGGAAACCACACACACTAAGAGAGAATGAAAAGGAAGAGAGACAATAAATTGATGGAGGACTTTATATTCTTTTATTCAACTTGATTGAAAATAACTTGCTTACATGGGTATTTATAGGATATAAATGACCATTCTAACTTTTTCACATTAATTTAATTCATCTACATCTCATATAATTCTCCATGTAACTTGTATGTAAAATAACTCTTAAAAAACTAAAAGACAACATCTTCAAGTCACTTAGTAACTTACAAGAATAATAGAAGACTCAAATAAATGTTATTAATATTAAATATATTATTCAACAAGGCCCAAGGCAAGCTATATGCATGTGTTTGTTTAATTTTTTTTTTTTTTTTTTTGTCATTTGTTTCCTGTTATTTTCTTCTTCTTCAAGGACTAATTTAATCACCATAAGCTGTTACATTTTATGAATTTCAACCTCTACTTTGATTTGTTCTGCTATAGTGTAATCATATATATATATATATATATATAGGAGAATCATGTAAGAGCTAGGATTGTCTAAAATCATGACATGTGGCATTTTCCCATCCTCCCATGTGTCGCTCTTAGTGAAAAGTTGAAGTCAATTTTTGACAAACAACAAAATAACCGTTTGTACATTTTTTTATTTTTATTTATTTTTTTTGTTTTTTATGTTTCGTATATATTAGCATTCCATTTTTAAGGCAAGTCTGCAAACAACAAAATAATAGCAATTTCTAAACAAATATTATGCACTGTCCGTAGAAATTAACCAAAGAAAATAGAGTTTAATGAATGTCTTTATGCAATTTACCGGAATTCATGTAGCAAGTGTTGATTTTTTACTTGATCTTGTGTCAATATTAAGATGATGCATGAAACAAAGAATGAGCAATTGATCTACAATTCTCATGAACATATAATGGTTTTTGTTTGTGCCGATCGATAACAAAAATTGTAGTACCCATACACTTATATGTGATGTTTTTTGTTTGCTTTCGTTCGCGTTGCATTGAATTATGTATCCAACAGGCAATGCCCACAATATAATCTTATCTCCAAAATCTTATGAATTTTATTGAAATAGAAGAAAGTATACAAAAAGACAATTTTTTCTATTGTACTAGTATTTTTTTCATTTCCAGTTTGTCTTTTATTAATTGTGTTTCTGTTCCTTTGTTTTTTCTTTTTGTTTTTATTTTCAATTCTAATTTATATATCATTTTTAATTTATGCTCTAAAAGTAGTTTCTTATATATATATATATATATATATATATATATATATATATATATATATATATATATTGTCTACAAAATTACAAACGCACACATTGATCCATTGATTTAGTTGGAAAGAAAGGGATGGAGTGCATGTTGTCATAATAACTATCATAAGGGTGATCATGGCCTACCACCAAAAGAAGGAAAAAGAAGACAAAAAAGAAAGAAAAAAACTTCAACGGATCCATTTCCTTTGAAAAAGAGAGATGACAATCTAAAAGTGCAAAATTTCCAACATATCCTCAATCAATAATTGTGCAAGTGAATTACATTATCTTGTTCAAGTGGAAGGTATCGCTTGTAATAATGTCATCATTGTCATGTAATAGACCACATAATCGTGGGAAATACAAAGTTGTAACAACTGGAGTTTCAGTTTGGTGGGAAAAATACTATTTTTTTTTTTTTAATTTATTAAAGAACCTTTATGTCATAGAAAGCTAATCTAACTACATCTGCATTTTCCTAATATATAATATATATAAGATATGTCTAATTAAATTTACTAAAATAACGTCATTTTAAATTTGATAAATTTAGAGACTTTCAGATTGTGTTTGATTTTTTTTCACTATCATCTCAAAGTCATACATCACTACATGTTTTTTTTTTTTTTTTTCTTTTCTTTTATTTGGGTAATCCAAATTCCGATTACTCTATGAAACAATAATCATTTATGACTAATAATCGTGAATTGTGTAACAAGTGAAATTTTAAATTTAAGCTTGCAAATAGTAATAACTGCATTATTTAATTTTGCATATAGATTTACATAGTAATTTAAAACGTTCATTACCTCATATGCGGATAGCGGATAATAACTATATTTAATAATTAACCGCACGGATGATGATACAAATACCTAGAAAATGATAACCGTATCATGCAAATGCAGATATTGCTAATAACCGTATCTATATTTTCACTCCTACTTGATACCTCATAAGCAATTTTCATTTCCAACGAAAAAAAATGGTAAAAAGCTATTTGAGAGTACATATAGAACCTATCAGATGCCGCTACAGTGTCCATGCCAGGATCTTATCCTTGGGGGGGCCAGTGCACATAATTAAAATAACATAATCAATATAAATTATTGCTACTTTGATCTCAAACCAGATTTCGCAGAAGAAGAAAAAATCAATTTATAAAGATCAGACTAGTTCAGAATGTCTTGATATCTTCAATACCGAATCTTTAGGTCAAATTCTCAAGTTCAATCTTTTTTAAAAAGAACAACAGAAAGAAAGTAGCCAATTGTTCTTATTTAATATGGCTTCTATTTGACTTAAGAAGCTGGTCCATGTTCAAACCTATTGTAAGCATGTAACTCTTAAGCCATGGGCATCAGAAAAAAAAAAAAAAAAAAAAAAACAGAAAATAGTATTTGGCATCATTTTAGTATAGTATTATAATTATATCCATGAGCAATTGAAATACCAGTTGCTCAGTAGAAAACTTATGTTTCCGCAGGCATTTTTGCTACAGACAACAAATTATAGTTGCTTGAAGACCCCAAACGTTTTACCTTCTCCAAAAGTATTTTACCAATTTGCCTTATCCCCACTTTTACACTTCTTGTGTACTTAAGTTGCGTCCCTGTACTCTTCATAATGAGATTGATTTACTTATCAAAAAACATATTTTACCAAATACGAAAAATGAATCATAATTGTTGGAATTCAAACATAATGAGGCTCTGCTACTGTCTCTCTAACAATAAAACAAATTTAGTGTTATAACAATGCATTAGCAAGACTAGGATATTGTAAAAGAGTTGACAAGTATGAACCACAAAGGCAATCAACAACACATACAAAATCACTAAAAGAGATGAAGAAGACGCCAGAAAAGAACGCCAGTAAACAATACCTGAATTTGTTTAAGTGCTGAACATTCACTGCAAGTTTCAATCTCACGAAATTGTTGCATTATTGGTGACATCACCTGCTCCAGGCTCACCTGCTGGTTCTCATCTCTCATAAATAGCCATGAAATTTATTTTCCTACTAAAATAATTTATGGCTAAAAAAAAAAATTCGGGCATTGGCTGCCTCTACTGTGTGAAGCAGCCAAAAAAAATTTCACCCCTTTCTGGTAGCAACAGATCCGGCCACATACACAGAGAGAGAGAGAGAGAGAGAGAGAGAGAGAACTTGTTTTTTTTAGTGTCGCCGGAGACAGATCCGGCAGCCAAATCTACCGGAGATAGGACGCCGGACTACAGAGGAGGCCTAATGCCAAGAGAGAAGCTGCCGAGAGGGAAGGGGACTACCTGAGATATGGTCGATGCAGAGCCGGAGAGAGAGAGAGAGAGAGAGAGAGAGGAAATCTGTTGGAGAACGGAGGAGAAATTTCAGAGAGAGGGAGGGGGCTGTGTTGGAGGGGGAAATCTGCCGGAGAGAGAGAGGAAATCTGCCGGAGAGGGACGCCGGACACCGAGAAGGACGGGGACTGTACGGAGGAGAAATTTGAGAGAGAAAGAGAGAGGGGGCTGCGTTGGAGGGGAAATGAAATTGAAAAAAAAAAAAAATAGCATTTCCACGTCAACTGTTGTGTGGTTATTGTGAGAAATGAGTGCAAGAATCATTTCTCAAAAGAAAAAGTGCACATTGGGAAATGCTACAGATCCGGAAGATTTTTCAAGAGAAATGGTTCCAGACCTGGAGCCCATGTCTGTTAAAAAATTGTCCCTGTCCGTTATTTAATAATTAAAAAAAGTATATGGGCTTGTTTGTTAAGTGCTTGGACGTTACAGAGTAGTGCTCATTACTGTAGACACTTTTTTTTCTTTTTCTTTTTTCACTTTTTCAAATTTTCAATAACGATCAACATTAAAACATTTTTACTTTTTTTATTTTTTATATCACATCAATAATTTTTTATTATTATTCAAATAAAAAAATTCACTACAATACAAAATTTTTCACTTTTTTATATAAATTCTTTTTATTTTATATCACATCATCACTATTTATTAATTTCAAAACTAACAACCCATTACTCTATTCTATTCTGTTATTTGCCAAACAAGTCATATTTTTTTTATTTATCTTTTATGTATTTTTTATTTTTTTAATAAAATACATTTTTTTTTCGATGAATGAAAGCTTTATTGATCAACAATCAACTACACTCCAGACAAACTGGAACTCATAACCCAAACAAAAACCAAACCAAAGGCCAGAATACAAGCCTAAACACCGTAAAAACCAACTGCAACAAACCAAAAGACAACAAGACAAGCCCAGGCCAAACAACAAGTCAAGACCAGAACAAACAACAAACGGTCCACCAAATACACACAACCAATCTACAGAACACCTACATCAGATGTTGTAGGTTCCATTTATCCACAAGTTCTGCATTATAGGTTCCATTCACCCGAACCCTCACATCCCACTTGATCTGAGCCAAAATAGCTTCTTCAGATCTGGGAATCTTTAAGTGAATCAAATCATTTCTGTGCCTCCATAAGTGATAAACTGTGGCACCCAAACACAATCTACCCAAGCAAGCCTTAAGACTCTTCCCAATCAACATGGTATTACCCCAACTCTCAATACAATCTCATTCCACCGGAACATTTATCAAAGAGCAATCAGCCATGATATGAATCCATATGCGGCAAATAAAGCTGCACTTGAAAAAAAGATGGTCACGACTCTCCATTCCCCCATAACAAAAAGGACAGAGGATATTTCCAGAAAATTTCCAACAACACATTTTATATTTAGTAACCAAAGCATCCCTAAACACTAACCAAAGAAAAAATGAGTGTTTAGGAATGGACAAAGGAGGCCAAACCAATTTCCACCATTTAACTATCGGGTAGACAGTTCTCAGCTTTCTCCAAGCATCAGCACAAGAATATTTTCCATCACTAGAATCCCAGATAGGCATATCATCTACACCAATCTCCACATCATGAAGCTGGCTCTGAATAGCAACTAAATCATCCGATCGAGCTGCAGGCCAATACCAATTCCCTTCTTTAATAATAGTATGAAGTCTAGAGTTAATGGGAAAACCAGAATCATAAATCAATCTATAGCCATATCTATCTAAGAGATAACCTTCTGGATGCCACTGATCCAGCCATAGAAACACCTTCCTTTCATCCCCAACCTTAAACCTGATGTGTTGTTTTGCAAGGTCTCGAAGCTTGAGAATTTTCTTCCAACTCCAAGAGCAAGAAGTCGGGATAGGAACCTGCCAGAAGCTCCTACCTTTCAACCAATTTGCTTCAGTCCAGGCCACCCACAAGGAACCAGCTTTGGTGAAGAAGTTCCAAATGTGGTTAATCATAGAAGCCTTGTTCCACACTTCAATCCTTTTAATACCCAAACCACCTTCCTTCTTTGGGGCACAAATTCTCTCCCAAGAAACCTTAGCATTGGCCTTAGAGTCCTTTCCGCTCCAAAGAAACCGGTTAAGTTTTTGCTCAATCAACCATATGATCTTTTTAGGGAGAATAAACACCTTAGCCCAAAAAACCTGCAAACTAATGAGGACTGAAGATAAGAGCTGAAGTCTACCAGCGAAGGAAAGACTTCTCACAGTCCAAGAATCAATCCTATCTGTAATTCGGCTTACCAAAGTTTCACAATCAGAAGAAGACAGCCGTTTAGTTATGAGTGGAACTCCCAAGTATCTAACTGGAAGAGAACCTGCCGGCATCTGTAGAAAATCTAGGATGTCTTGCTTGTCTTCCAGTGACACTCCAGCAAGGAAAATAGAACTTTTGGCCGGATTGGCTTTCAAACCAAAAAGAGACTCAAACTCAGCAAGAGCACCCACAATAGCAGAGACCGAAGCAAGATTAGCTGCAGAAAAAACCAGAGAATCATCCGCAAAGCAAAGATGTGTAAGCTGAATAGCCTTACACTTGGGGTGGTAACTAAAATGAGGAGAAACAGTAGCTTGAGCCAATAGACGGGATAAACACTCCATAGCCAAGCCAAAAAGATAAGGGGAAATAGGATCCCCTTGTCTAAGCCCTTTCCTACCAGCAAAGTGACCCACTAAAGTGCCATTAAGATTTATAGTGAAGGTAGGACTAGTTATGCAAGCTCTAATCCAGGCAACAAATCTGGCAGGGGCTCCAAAACAATATAAGCAATGCAAAATGTACTCCCAGTCCACAGAATCGTAAGCTTTCATCAAATTCACCTTAAGAGTGCACCTTGGAGTACCCTTCTCCTTATGATAATCACACACAACCTCTTGAGCTAAAAGAATGTTCTCAGCAATACTTCTTTTTGGAATGAAGGCTCTTTGATTAGAACTAATAACCTCATCAAGTCCAGGGACCAGTATATTAGCAAGAATCTTAGTAAGACATTTGTATACTAGGTTGCAACAAGCAATAGGCCGATAATCACCCATAGTAGAAGCATTCTTCTTCTTCGGAATCAGTGTGAGAATAGTAGAGTTCACATCCCTTAAGAGCTTTCCAGTCACAAAGAATTCCAAAATAGCATCACAAAAATCATCCCCAATCATAGGCCAAGTTTTCTGAAAAAATCTAGCTGTAAAGCCATCCGGGCCGGAAGCTTTGCTAGGATTCATAGAGAAAATAACTCTTTGAATTTCTGATCTAGTCACTGGAACAAACATACCAGCCACACAAGAATCAAAAAACCTCTTATCAATAAGACCAGCAACCCGATCAGCCTTATCTGAAGAGAAGTTATGAGAAGAATACCCCAACAAATTCTGATAAAAGCTAATAGCCATTCTCTTAATCTCATGCATATCATGAATACTATTACCCTCGGCATCCTTCATTAAAATACAAATTATTAAACAACGGACAGGACGGTCTTTCATTTCTCTGTTTCGTGTTGCAGTGAAATGTCAGGAGAGAGATGGCTGGCTGACGTGATTGAAATGCATAGAAGATTGACTTTTGTTGATAAAAATTCAAAAGAAAAAAAAAATTCTGGACGCCATTATTCTCTCCAAGTTGCAGACCTGCAGAAGTACAAACCCACTCTTTCCTTCGTTTCACCCCAAAAGTTTTCCCTCTCACCAAAGAGCTACTCCCTCCCTCCATAACCTCCGCCTGCCGTCCACCCGCCGCAGCAGCAGCCGCCGCCCACCAGCGACACTACCACCGGCAGATGAGAGCGACGCCCGCCATCTACACCACCAACAGCCCAGCACCACCGTACTGAATGGTCCGAACCCCACCACCCACGACCCACCATCTAGAGGGGTAAATTTTCTCAGGGATTTTTCCTTTTGATTTTTAACTCAGATCGTTGCTATTTTATTGAATTGATGAATTTAATGGCTTTTAATTATTATTTTATATATATATATATATATATATTATGATGCAAAACTGCGTTCATATACTGCGAAAGAATTTTTATTTGCCCAGCACATAGCCATAACATGGTTTCACGTGGTGTAAGGGATAGCTCTTTAGGAGGATTACGATTCCTTATAATTTTAAAGAAATTTAAAAATTTTAAATTATGTGAATTTTTTTACATGACGTGAACAATGCTAAATATTATTAGCAACAAGCCAACTTTGCCTTACGCGGCCCGCTCACCGATTCTTCTTCTCCTCCTTTTTTTTTTTTTTTTTGTATTTTGTATTTTTTATTTATTTTATATATATATATATATTCAGCAACAACGCCCACTTTTATGAAATGAGTCTGGATTTACCTATGACCTCACCTCAACTATTACACAACCTTGAGTATATTGGGATGGGACCACATAAAGAGGCTTTTATTTATCTATTTATTTTTTTGTTTTTAAAGGAATAGCCAACTTTAAACAAAGAGCAGAGACCTTAAAAAAAAAAAAAAAAAAACATTTGAATAAATATTCAAGACTGTTAGCGAACGATTTTAAGGGAAGATACCAGACTTGTTGAGGACAACTGAATATACTGTAAGTTATATTTATATGTTTTTAGAGATAATTAAATTTTATTGCTATTGTGTTAGTTATATTTTTTAATATTTTTAATTAATTTCTTATGAGCTTTAGATTTTTTTTTTTCAATTATTAAAAAATTTATTAACCCCCTCTTAACCAAGATCCCAGCTCTACCATTGATAACAGATAGCATGCTTCAAACAATTTTCTCCAACCAACTTTTTCTCGGTCACTTTAGGAAGCTGCCATTCGATCACTTTCCTTCCAGGAGGAAGGTTATGTAAGCAGTCTTAATCAATCCTTTATTCCTCAACAACCATTTCAAAGTGGAATTAAATCTCTTTCTTCTTTATAAAGGGCTCCCTGATCTGCTCTCTTTTTATTTCTGGTCATCCAGTGGACAACACACATGCTCGCTCGCTCTTCTCTCTCTCTCTCTCTCTCTCTCTCTCTCTCATGGCTTTCCTCCCTCTTCACCGACGATAGCCTTACTTCCCTGTTATAACAGACGTAATGTTTATATTTTTTATTTTTTGGCATTTTTTATTTCTCTTTCTTAAGATTTAAGTTGTGTTTTACTTATCAAAAAAAAAGAAAAAAGATTTAAGTTGTGTTTACTGTCATTCTTTCTGGAGCTTCAAACCTAAATCTTTGGTTGCTTTAGAATTAGATCAAAGGCCTGTTGAAAATTGGAAACCACACACACTAAGAGAGAATGAAAAGGAAGAGAGACAATAAATTGATGGAGGGCTTTATATTCTTTTATTCAACTTGATTCAAAATAACTTGCTTACATGGGTATTTATAGGATATAAATGATCATTCTAACTTTTTCACATTAATTTAATTCATTTACATCTCATATAATTCTCCATGTAACTTGTATGTAAAATAACTCTTAAAAAACCAAAAGACAACATCTTCAAGTCACTTAGTAACTTACAAGAATAATAAAAGACTCAAATAAATGTTATTAATATTAAGTATATTATTCAACAAGGCCCAAGGCAAGCTATATGCATGTGTTTGTTTATTTTATTTTATTTTTTTCTCATTTGTTTCATGTTATTTACTTCGGTACATTAACAAACCATTCATAGGACAAAATATTCATTAAAACGCAAAAGTATTTTTCATTTTTATGTTCCATCAAAAAATTTGGAAAATTATAAATAAATTTCTTTCATACCTTTTTTTTTTTCTTCCTTTTACTTGCTATTAAAGCAGGATCTCAAAGATATTGTTTGGCATTGGCAAGAAGAAAGAATACGAAAGAACAAACCATGGCAAAAACGAGTAGTAGCAATCAAACATCCATCACTATTAGAGATGTTGTAACAGAAGTGACATCTTCGATTCAAGGAAAGCTTTGCCAAAAATCTCTGATTCCATCTAAATGTTCCATATTTAGAGTCCCGGATAGACTACGCAAGCATAATGAAAAGGCTTTCGAGCCAGAGTTGGTTTCAATTGGCCCATTTCACCACGGGAAGGAGAAGTTGCAAGCAATGGAAAAAATTAAGTTATGGTATTTGCATTGCCTCCTCGATCGAGCACCAACTACGAGAACTACTTTGAAGTGCTTTGTAGAAGCTATTGGAATAATTGAGCAAGAGTGTCGTGCATGTTACGCTGAAGAAATTCTTGTTCCTGAAAAAGATTTCATAGAGATGCTTGTGGTTGATGGTTGTTTTATCCTTGAATTATTCCGCAAAGGTTCGGGGCAGGTGCAACCAGACATTGAAGATCCGGTGTCCATATGCCATGGATGCGTTTGAGAATAACAGATGACGTGAGGCTACTTGAGAATCAGCTTCCTTGGCGCGTGCTTGATTGCTTGTTCTACCTAACCAAATCACATGCTGAAGAGACATCCCTACCTAATCTTGTCCTTTCGTCTTATGGATGTATATGGCCCCTCGTGATGACCTCAAACACGATCATATACTCGATTGCCTACGAAACTCCGCAATTGGAGCATCCACAGTAAAACCGGCCCCTAAAACTTTGCAAAGAAACCTCATCACGTCTATGGAGCAGATTCCATCTGTGATAGAACTTGTGCAAGCTGGAGTTAAATTCAAAGCTGGAGACAGAAAAACAGCCCTCTTGATGTAACTTTCAAAGATGGAGTGATGACAATCCCACCGTTAAAGGTTTGGGAGGATGCAAGATCTGCATATAGAAATTTAATTGCATTTGAACAATGTGATCCAAGCAAAGACTTTGAAGCCACCTGTTATACTAAGCTCCTTGCTGACCTTATTAACAATAACCAAGATGTGGATTTTCTAAAAGACAAAGGAATTCTAAGTCTCTATTTGGGCATTGAGGACGTAGCAAGTATCTACAATAGGCTTTATAGTGATGCTTCAGTTGGTGCTTTCCTTTACTCAGACCTCTACCGTGAAGTGAATGCATATTGTAGGCGCCCTTGCAATCGATGGCGAGCAATGTGTAAGCGTGACTATTTTGGCAACCCATGGTCGATCATATCACTCATGGCTGCATTCTTGATTCTAGTTTTCACTTTTTCACAAACCCTTTATTCTGTCATTTCTTACTATAAACGCTCCTCCTAATATCAGTTAAGAAATTGTAAGCTAATCTCAACGTGTGTTTCTCTCAATAATAAGTCAGAGTAATTATGGATCCTATTGATTTTAGATGTTCTTATTGCAAACTCTAAGTACTATATATATTTGTAAATGTAAGAATAATTGATCTTGATAAATATCACGACTGTGTCGACCCAGATCTCATTATCTTAGTAATAAAAGTCAAATAATCACAATAACTTGTACTGTACATACATCCTGTCTCATAATTTGTTGGTTCCAATTATTATTTGTTATTATGGTTAATCTTTGGTGAATTTTTCTCCCTATTGCTTTTTTGGTTATGGGATTTGCGTTGATTGTATGTTTTTGGCATATGCACATTGATCAACTGATACAACAACTGAACCTCTCTATCAATCCTTCTGTGTAAAAGAACATGTGTTCTCTTAGGAATTTTAGAAGAAGACGAGAATTGAAAAAGAAGAAATGGAATGAAATTCCATTGAAAAGAGGTAATTCGAAGAGCCACACCCACCAATGTTCAATCTGAACAATACAGAACAATTCGATAACTCTCTCTTTCTCTTCCTCTCATTTATGCAATTTCCTACGCCTACGCCTATCAACTGAATTAATAAATACATTCAGTTACAACTACCAAACATAACGGCTATAACGAACATAATGACTTGAGTTACAACTAGGACACATAACAATCAACCCTTATGATGCCACGTAACAATCTTCTCTCCTTATGTTGCTACGTATCAACCCTCTCAGAAAAGCTCCTTACAATTCTCCCCTCTTTAGAACACCTTGCCCATAAGGTGGGGGTAGGCTTGTGTTAGAGAGTGGTACTCCTCCCAAGTTGCAGCATCTTTGGATTGACCAGCCATTGCACCAACAATTCATGGATGGAACAATTGTTCTTTGGCCAAGATCGACGAGTGAAAATCTCCATTGATTCAGGCTGAATGATGCCTACAAAATTCACAGGTGGCAAAATAGGTAAAATAGATAAATTAGAACCTAGTTTAGGTTTGAGCTGAGAGACATGGAAAACACTTTGTTTTGGTATGTAAAGCAAAAGAGCTACACGCGGCATATTTGAAATAGTAATTTTTATTTAAATTTATTAGTAATTTGAGAGAATATGTGAATTTTTTTTAATTATTATTTTTTGTTTATTTTCAGTCACTGAAGGTGAATTATTCAAAGATGAATTTTTGAATGCTACAAGTCAGGGCGTAGGAGTGTGCATAACTTAATCATGAATATACTCATTATTCTATTTGATGTGAGCTTCAGCCAATGGTGATGTGTGCGTGACGTTCCAATCCCATCACCATGGGCCCTATATTAGACATTATTATTGAAGAAAATCACTGTTATAATGTTTGAAACGGAAGCCTCTTTTTTTTTTTTGTTAAATCTTAATTTTCCCCTAAATAAATTTGACCACTAACGAGTTCAAACAAGACAATTCATTATTCATATCCCCCCTTATCCTATCAATTTCTCTTATTTATGTGATTTGGAGTGACCAGTCATATATACTTTCCACAGAGCCTTGGAAATTTGTATAGAGGGTTGGGACGGGTGGGGTCAAGGCTTGCGATGGCTTTGTCCAATGGACAAGGAATAGGATATTTGACCCTCTAGATGGCTTGCATACTTTTGGCTCACAATTTGAAATTGACTAGTAACAATTCTAAATCCCAACCCGTCTTTTCCACGAAATTGCTAACATATAGCCGTCTCCTATGGGTTTAGATTTCTAAAGTGGGAAATTATAAATTTCATTTATATAATGTTCCGTTTTTTCAGCATAAAATGTTTTCAAGAAAATAATTTTTTAAGAAGATATTTTTGGTCGATGTTTGGCGTGTACGAAAATCACATATATGTTTTATATTTTCATCCAATCATTTTAACCTATAAAAATCAGTTTTTATTCACAACATAAAAATATTAATCAATTTTTATTAACACGAATAGATGAGAGATTACTGTATTAACCTATTAATATTGTTAATTGGGTTTTATCTCCGAGGGAAGATTTTGTTTATCGGGTATTTTTAGTGTTTTTAGGCAATATTTGTTGATTGGCTATCTGGATGTAAATTGGGATAGCTCAATAATTTTTGGTCTATTGAAGGAAGGTTTCTATAATGAGATAGTTATTTTATTTTTTTCTTTTTTTTGAAACATATAATGAGAGAGTTATTGAGGATCTCTTTTGTATGGAAATCGTCAGATTCCAAATTTGGAAGTAAATCATATATATATATAAAAGCCGAGTTTTTCCTTAGAATGGCATAGAATAGTGACACGTGGCATGAACCCATACTTTTTAATGACTAAACCGGTCTTTTAAATACTGAATCGGTCTTTTAAATAAAATTGAACCGGTCTATTAATCTCTCCCCCCTCTCTCTCTCTATTAATGATACAAGTAGCATCTCTCTCTCAATTAATGATATAAGTATGACTTTTTGGTATTTTTATATTTTTGGTTGAAATCTAAATATAACCGGTCTATTTAATCTCTCACTCTCTCTCTCTCTCTCTCTATTAATGATACAAGTAGCCTCTCTCTCTCAATTAATGATTTAAGTATGACTCTTTGGTATTTTTATATTTTTGGTTGAAATCTAAATATGTTTCTATTTTGTTTGTGAAATTTGTGATTGAACAATTCTTCATTTGAATGTTTATGAGATTTTTTTCTTTTCTTCATTTGCTTTTTCAAATGTTCAGAATTATATAGGATTAGAATGTAATAGGTATCACACCAACATTAAAAAAAATTCCTACTAATTTTCTATGTTATATTTTGATAATCAAAATCGTGGTTTTCTTCTTGCTATTTTTCTTCTTCATACTTATTTTCATTCTAAACTACACTTATGTGAACAAATATTTTATCATGTTTTAATTTATATGAATTAAACTAAAAATAAGGGTCTTATGTATTGATTCATTTAAATGTTTTATGAGATATTTATTTTTCTTTTATGTGATTTTTACGATTTTCACTTATTTTTTGTAAGTGTTATTCTGTTTCTGAAAGTCAAAAAATGCAAAATTTTATTTGATTATTGTGCACAAAAGGAATATAAATGCTTTTAAAACACTAAAGAGTTAATTAAGCATTAAATTTGAAATGTTTTTTTTTTTTTTTTAATGTTCAAAATTATATGCATTTTATTTTTATTGAAACATATCATATTATATCATATCATATCATATATAAAAGCCGAGTTCCAACTTAGAGTTGGCCTAGAATTAGGACACGTGGCATGAATCCATACTTTTTAAATATTGAACCGGCCATTTGAGTAAAAAAATGGTAATTTAAGTAAAACTAAACCGGTCTGTGTATTTTAAGTAAAATAAATGATGCATTTAATATGACTAATTAACTATCTTATATTGAATAAAAAATGAATAGAAACGTCAAATTTTTTTTGTCATTAAATTCTCACTAATTTCTACCTCTTTCTCTTCCTTTAAGTAAAACTGGAAAAGAAAAAAAAAGAGTAAAATTGAACTGCTCCATGTATTTCAAGTGAAATAAACGGTGCGTTTAATATTCCTAATCAAATCTCTTCCATTGAATAGAAAATGAATAGAAACATTTAATTTTGTTGTCATTAAATTCTCACTAATTTCTACATCTCTCTCTCTTCCTTTAAGTAAAATCTTTTACTCCAATACTGCTTCCCCTCCCACTAAATGTCCGTTACAAACTAAACCTCAAAGAGTCAAATGTTAGTTTTTTTTTTTTTGGGAAATGTCAAAAGTCACTCCAATATCTCTCGCTTTCTCAAATAAATATATGAAGAAGTAATAGTTTGTGGCTATGCAAAACTGCAATATTGTTTACATTACCGGAGAGTGGTGCTCAAAGCAAAGAGAGCGAAGTTTTTGCTATTGTTGGAACCTTTTTGTTTGTAATACTGCTATAGTCTTTTTTTTTAGTTTGCCTTTTAAGTTTGTCAGGGCTGTGTTCAATAGAATTGTAAATAATATGTTTGAATTTATTTTATGTGCTTCTGTTTTTCTGATTTGATTTTCTATCCTTATTTATATATATATATATATATATATATATATATATATATATATTTGTTGGAAAAGTAGTTTCTTTTACGCTATATATAAGAATGATGGTCGAATTAAAAAATATCTATCTAACCGTAGTTTCTTCCTATACCTACTAATTTCTTTGGAACTGGAAAAAGTATATAAAAAAATAGTTATTTCCTTTTTCCTTTTCTAAATTTTACATTGAATTCAAGGAAACCATGGAGAGAGAGAGAGTTTACATTAATTGTTGCTTTGAGTACTAGGTATGACGATTTTTTAATTTATATTGTTCATTGATTTTTTTTTCCATGTATAATGCACATTGTTAATGTACTTAATTGATAGACAATATTGATTTTCAAGGTTTCATATGAATCTGAAAAGTATATGGAAAAGAAAACTCTAATTTATTCTATTAGTATTTTTCATTTTTCATTTTTTGTCTATATTTTCTATGGTTCTCTTATTTCATTTCATCTCTTCTTCTTTTTTTCTTTATTTTTTATGTAATTAATATATTATTTTTCATTCAAATTGCTTATTTTATCTTTTGTAAATTTTACACTAAATTCAAGAAAATGATGGTGAGAGAGAGTTTCCTATGGTTGTTTTTTGTATGGGGTATGATGATTTTTTAGCGTATTATGTTTATTGAGTAGTTTTTTATTACTTTGTGTAATACAAAAAAGATAACACTATTATATGGACAGAAATTTCCTACAAACCGGTTTGTAGGAAATTTCTTACAATCCACATATAAGATTGACATGTATCATTTGGCATGTGAGAAGCATATGTTATTTAAATAGAATGTACTTCGTACATGCTTTTTTAATAGCATTAATAAAAAAACATGTGCTTCTCATATGTTTAAAGGATACATGTCTTTTTTAAATGTGAGTTGTAGAAAATTTCTTATAAACCAGTTTATAAGAAATTTTTGTCCCTATTATATTATATTAGTGTTTTTCAGTTTTCATTTTTTATTTATATTTTCTATGCTTCTCTTCTTCCATATTATTATTATTATTATTATTATTATGAAACTAAATTATAAGGAAGAATCCCGCGCATAGCACGGGTTACGAGCTAGTAATATATAAATGTCATCTTTGTGGCTGCTGCTGTTTTAAGGGTTGTGGGTATGTTGCCATTTGGTGGGAGCCATCCCAATCACGTGTTGTTTGTATTTTCTGAACATTGTGAAAAGAGGGATTTTCTATTTGGTGGCACCAATTACATGCGAGTTATCTTAATCCATAGTTAATCCATGATTAATTAACTACAGCATCTATTCTCGTTACTTTAATACCTAACTAGGCCATTTCAAAAAAAAAAAAAAAAAAACCTAAATAGGCTATAAAAGCACTATAGAACTTTAATTTTTTTTGTTTGTAATGATAAAAAGAATTATATATTAGTGGAGGTGGCTTTAGCTATCCTATCTCTGCAGAAGAAACTACCAATCATGCTCATTCATAGGGTCACAACAAGTAACTGATCATAAAATTATTGGGAAAGATACATGACAAAGAGATGATCTGGTGGAAATAAATACAAAATGACTATCCGAAAATTTACGACAAAGGAGAGAAAATAAATCTAGATGGTAGATTGCCCGTTATACAACATTTTGGCTTGGCAAAGGAAATTTTTTAATCTCTCGTCGGGCAAAAAAAAAAAAAAACAGAAATCATAAGATACCAAACAAGGATCACAAAACAGGAATTTGCAATTATCAAAACCAAAAGGCACAACAGAATGAGCCCACCTAATATTCCTTATAATGATATTAATTTGATTTATATCGATTATAATGGAATGAGCCTACCTAATCTCCTGCATAATCAAAATTTCCACTCCAGAAGCCTTCCCTTCTTTACTCAAGATCCTCCATAAGGGCATTTCCAAGTTGGGCTGCATCACTTTTCCATTTTCACAAAATTTTCGTGGTACTCCCGACACCCGAGCACAAATAATTCAACATTCAAGGATTGAATTCCTCGGAAGATCACCATATGGTAATGTTTCTTGTAGTTATAAAGCTGAAAACAGAATGTGGAAAGAACATGTACCTCATCTTGGTCTAATAAAACCAAATTTTGTTCATATTGATTTAGCTTCATCAGCCGCTAGCAGCACATGGTTCTCAATGCAAGTGAATCCTACACTAATAACGTTGATCAATTTAGAATAAGTGACACCATCCCGAAATTAGTCAAAACAAAACATATGACAATGAGTAATCACTAGAAGACCCTTAAGTTTCAAATTATAAATTATTGAGATGGCATACAATCACAAGGTATAGCTACCATTTGGTCTTAGATGATATACAAAATGTTGAGGCCAAAAGTAAACTATTGATGGAAAGAATAATGATTATATATAGAACTCTGGAGTTTTGACAATAAGAATGCATCGCTTTGTTATCTAGTCTCCAAAACGTACATAGACAACAGGACATGGAGATAAATAGATAAACAGTTTATAAGGAAATAAGATAACAATGTCATCACAAGTTCCAGCAAATTTACCTTGCAGCTGCAACAAGTACAAAAGATTCCATATCCCTTTTTGTAAGAGACCAACAATTTCTGCCCACAACATATCAGTACTCAGAAAAGCATATTCAATTAATTAAATAAAACAATTGGCTTGTTCATCTTATTCGTATATATGATACTTTAGTCCGATTTGGCAGTGCATCTTCCTCAAAGACCAACTCATGCAAGCTTAGATCGCTTTCAAAACAATAATGTGGGGGAAAGGTGGAAGCTAAAGCTGTGATTGGAATCATTATGAAATAACAAATCAAACTGTGATTGGAATCATTGAACACAATAATACGTACTTTCTTAATAGTCTTTCGGGTCTCTTACTTTAAGATGAGCTACACTTTCAAGCACCATCATTAGATGACTTTAGAACCAAAAGTGGCTTTGGTTATATGAAATAATCCAATAAAACCAAAATTTCAGAATCATGGAGTTTGTAAATTAAATGGAAGTTTACTCCACACACTACACACTTTATTAGTTGGACTCATCTACATATGTATGTGTAATACTGATAAATAAAAGAACCTCCATTAAAAAAATTAGTTGTACGTCTTAGTAATAGATAATGTCACCATCAAAAACTTTTTTCAATTTCTTATTTCAACAATAATTGAAGGAATCGGAAATTACATTAGCTTCCAATCAGCTCAATGCCAGCAAACTACCATTTTGTTTTACCATAAATCAAGTCAACCACCTTAACAATGATCACAGTACCATTTTGATAAGAATATGATTTTAAATAAGTTAGATATTTTTTTTTGGCACAATTAAAAGCATGTATTAAGTAATAGCAAATTAGGCTTCGTATGCCTCCTAGTACCCATTCATGGATCTTTTCAAGTAAATTCAACTTAGTAAAAATTCATGGATATCGCAGGGAATATATGACTCTCTTTTCAAGTAAAAAGGTTTTAAGTTGCTCACCAATATGGCAATATATAGTTATCAACCTCGCCAACATACGACAGCTGCACAACATGCTTCTATGCTTAGTCGGTACCAAAGTTTAGGGTAAAGATTGTGGCTTTGAAGTTATTAAGGAATGGAAAAAGGAAGTAGTTGGTTTATGCTTTAAATCATACTAGAAAATATCAAATTTTTAAGGGTTTGATTATGTCTAAAATAATAATAATAATAATAATAATAATAATAAAAGCAAACCGGAAGTTGTACACTAAAAATTAGTTGCAAGACATCTTAGTATATAAGGCAAATCATTTATCTAAAAAAGAAAAAGAAAAGAAGAATAAGAAGAAGAAATGCAAAGCATTTCAAACATAGGACTTTAAATAGTCCAGATGTGAATTAATTGAATATAAACTACCTCCTAACAGGAAATAATTGCACGAGGACCAAAATTTCTGCTGAAATTATGGCCTATGCAAGCATCAAGATCAACAATGATTAAAAATCTGTCAAGTTGACTGTGTAAATTTAAAGTTAATTAGACATGAAATAAATACCAAGGAATACCAATTCATATATTTAAAAATAAAAGTCAAAAAGTATATGGCCCCCAGTTATATGTCACAAGAAGTTAGTCAAAACAAAACATATGACAAGGAGTAATAACCGGAAGGACCTTAAGTTTCAAATTACAGACTACTGAGATGGCATACAATCACCCGGCGGTATAGCCTACTATTTGGTCTTAGCAAATTCTATTGTGGCTTAATTACATCATTAAAGGAATCTCTCGTATCAATTAAGTAGCAAAATGTGAGAATGGAGATAACAAAGTTTTGGATTCCTTTAGGGTAAAGCCATTATGAATATTATGTATTTATCCGTAAAGACATTACCTCCAATGATTTGTCCATTTCACACCGCAAATTCAAACTGCTAACTCCCATGAGCAAAAATACAATGGAAACAAATAACACAAAATTGTTCCATTCATACCAGCCACAAAATGCTGAATGTAGTTTTTTTTTATTTTTTCCATGTCATTAATTATTTATGAATTTTGAATATATGGTAGAACCGTTTTTATTCAATACAAAGAAAGATTCACTATTTTTTCTTTTTGTCAAGGAGTAGTGTGCTATTTATATATATATATATAAGCTGTTTGTGAAAACGAAAACTAGGCCGGCTATGTTTATGATAAATTGTACCCGTTTGATTTGAACCATACGTATCTTTCCACCGATACAATTTCATATTGCCCTCTAAGTCATGTAGTGAGAACTATCACAACTATACAGTGAAAAGCATCATTTAATTACTATGTAGTAAAGCTACGGGTGAGACCAAATTTGTGAGAAAGAGGTTAAAACAAGCCATAAAAGACTGTCCCCACCATGAGTTGTGAAAGTCAAGTCCTAACATGACATATACCATTTGGGAGCTCTCAGAACATCTGCATAGAAGAGATGGTTGTGCAAAGAGCTATTACTATTAAGGCACTGAATTTCACATGCTAAAGAATCAAATACTAAACAAAAAAAGGAAAAGAAAAAGAAAGTGGGTGGGGATATGTTTAAGTTCTTATCCATGCATCAATTCCTCGAGACATCTTATGGTCTACGGTTTCTTTCTGCCCTCTATGAAATTACTATTCATCAACTTTATAATCAGCTAATGGTTAATTTTTGTTGCAATTACCCAATGAATATAATTTAAACTTGCTTACAAAAACTAATTGGTAAATGGATATTAAAACAGAAAATAAAAAATATATAAGTGAGCAATAGAATGCATGTTTTGCAAATAGTGACCAACAATTTTCTTTTGATAACTCTATTAGACGATAACACATTGTTCGAGCAACTGATACAACCCGATCACTAAGAGTTGTTACAATGATCTCACTTCCTTGTGCCCCCACATTTGAAGGATTTACAATAGTATCTCTTAATAGACATAATTCTCATTCCACACATCATCTAAAACAAGTAAAAATTTCTTTTCCATTAAACACTCCTTCAGTTAATTCTTATCTCATTGTTGAAACTGATTTAAATTCATGACATAACAATGTGATAAAGTTACTGCCTCCAAAATTGTTTTTGTTACCTTAAACATGTCAAATTCTTTGAAAACACAAACACAAATATCAGATTTTTCAACCAACGAAGCTGTGGGCAATCTTTTAGATGATTTTCCTGCAACACCTTCTCTCGGACCTATAAGATCTTTTGTGGTTCTAGAGATTCTAGTGTGCCAAGTATCTCTAAAGATGAGAATTATCTAGTTGAAAAATTAGGGAAATATGAAAAGCTATTATGTTTGGAATCTTTCAAATCACATATTTAATTAGTTGTATTTTTCCTTCTTTGTCCACACTCTTGAGTCATTAATGGTATGCAACAATCAATACCGTCGGTAAGTCTAAAATCAAGAATTTGGATCTTCTCCAGTTCAGTTCCAGTTAGTTATAGGGTAGGGGTATATTTGTCCAAAAAAAATAAAAAATGACAAAAATACCCCTGATATAATAACTAACTGGATACTCTCCAGTTCAACCAAACTGGAGAGGATTCTGTTCCTAAAATCACACTCTAGGTCATTAACTTAGGAGTGTAGAATTACCAACATATTCTCAATCAATAATTGTGCAAGTGGACTGCATTATTGTGTTCAAGTGGAAGAATAGTACCAAAGATCTTATGTGGACCACATATATAATATTTCGGTCCTATATTGAAAAGAAATGAGGTTTATAAAGATATTCATGAGTGTTAAGTCTCACGTTATCTAATTAGTAAGTGAAATTGAGATTTATAAAGAATTCTAGAAAAGTTTCAAATTAACTAACCTTTATAGAGTGGTAATGCAGATGTGAGTATGTAGTGATTTTTCTAGATCATTACAATATAAGTCTTTTAAAAAAATCTTGTTAAAGAATCAGAGGAAGCACATTACGATCATCTCTCGTAATGCCAAAATAGCAAAACAAACAATATTTCAACAAAACCGTTTCCTTCAGCGTCAGATATATATTCATTCATCCTAAGCACTTAATCCAAAGAATCTGCACCTTAAATATCGCCATTTTAAAAAGATCTCAAGGATTGGCAAAGGCATATCAAACTCTCAAATGCTTCAACCCTTGATCATCTAATTATATATTTCAATCGTGTTTAATTTCAAAATGATGATTCTAGTCCAAGAAACATTTCTCCCTCTTTTCTAAAGGAGATAGATTTAAGAAGGAAGAATGCTACCTCATTTATAGCAACAGAATTGATTTACATACATGCATAGAATACTGAAGGGTACTTTGGTATTGGTATTGCGATTTCGTTGATAAAAAATGTAATTTTAAATCAAATTACAAAAAATAAATTATTTGGGATTGAATTTTTTTTTTTAAAAAAATTATTATTTGAAAAAGTGAAAAATCTGTGTTTTCAAATCGCATGCAAAATTATGATTTTTTAAAAATGTACAATTTTAAAAGTTAAACTGAGATTTTAAAAGTCAAACTGTAATTTTGTTATACACTTAACTTTTTTTTTTTTTTTAAATCATGTTTTTCTAATCACAGATTTCAAATCACTCATTTTAAATTGTATTTATTAAAATCGTAAATTCAAACGAAACATAACCCTATATTATTGAACAAAACAACGAAGGTCACCGAAGGAAATTTGTTATTCAAGAGACGAATTGAAGCTGAATCCGTAAAGAAATTGATATCATGTCTGGTACGTCTAGCTAGCTAGCATCCTTGTTCATCATCAATCAGTTGATGAGGATGAGCCGATGAGGCCGCAAGCATCTCTTAATTATTTCTTTTTATTTCTTTTTTAACTCCAAAAAAAAAAAAATAGTATAATCATTAACAGACGTCTCCCATTCCCGATGTTCTTCGAGTTCAATCTTTGCTTAAGACAAAATTACTGTTAAATTATTGATAACATTCATTACCTTTTTGATAAATAAGAAATAAGAAAAAAACAAAAATAAAAAACAAGTCAAATGTGGTGGATTGAATATGGGCAATCGTGGTGGACTCCACACCATCTAACTAAAGAACAAATGGAAGAACAGGAGGCGCAAAGCTACGAGTAGGAGTGGACCAGGGTCTATACGATAATAAAGTTTGTTCATTAATCATTTGTCTACTTGGGCTATGGTTAGTTTGGGTTTAATATTTCAAAAGTCCGATTTTAAAATATACTATTTTAAAAGTTCGATTTTAAAATGTATTATTTAAAAAAAATGATTTTTAAGAATGCAGTTAAATATTTAGTAAAATTACAGTTTAATTTTTAAAATTATGTGTTTTCAAAAAAACACTCATTTACCTCCCTACGATTTGAAACAGTAAATTTTACATGTTTTCGATTCATAATATTTTAAAAGCACAATTATAAACGATTTATTTTTTGTAATTTAGTTTAAAATTTATACTTTTTATCTACAAAATTACAATTTAAAACGCAACTATTGATCCATTGATTTAGTTGGAAAGAGAGAGGGACAGAGTAAATGTTGTCATAATAACTATCATAAGGCTGTTCATGGCCTACCACCAAAAGAAGGAAAAAGAAGACAAAAATAGAGAAAGAAAGTCCATTTCTTTTGAAAATGAGAGACGACAATTTAGAAGTGCAGAATTATCAACATATCCTTAATCAATAATAGAGCAAGTTGACTACATTATCTTGTTTACGTGGAAGAATAGGTACCAAAGATATCTCTTGCAATAATGTAGTGTAAATAGGACTACATAATCGAGGGAAATACAAATAATGTCATCGTTTTAATTTGGTGGGAGAAAAACCATTTTTTTTTTTTTAAAGAACCTTTATGTCATGAAAAGCCAATCTAACCACATCGGCATTTTCTTTATATGTATAATATATATAATTAAATTCACTAAAATAACATTATTTTAAATTTGGTAACTTATGGCCTTTAGGTTATGTAAAGTTTTTTTTCACTATTATCTCAAAGTCATATCTTATTATATTTACTTTTTTTTTTTTTTTTTTCATTTCTTTAGGTAATCCAAATCCCGATTACTCTATAAGCCAATGACCACTATCATAGACCACTATGGCTAATAATCGTAAATTGTGTAACAAATGAATTTTTAATATATTCAAGCTTTCATATAGTAATAACCGCATTATTTAATCTTGCATATAGATTTAAATAATAATTCAAAACGCTTATAATCTTATATATGGATGGCGGATAATAATTTTATTTAATAACCCTATGGAAGTGGATACGAATATCTAAAATTAATAACCGCATTATGTGGATGCGGATGCGAATATTACTAATAATTACATCTGCATTTTCACCCCTACTTGATACCCCATAAGCAAATTTCATTTCCAATAACAAAAAAATAAATAAATAAATAAATAATGTTAAAAAGCTAATTTTAAGAGTAAGTATCATTAACAACTCTGTACCACTTGATTTCTTAAGAGAATTTGTTGAATGTGCATGGTAGATCAAGTAGGTGGGGGCGGATAAACAACCATGGCTAAAAGTGAGGTTATGGTAAGCTATCCTGGTAAAGTATATGGATTTTAGTCTTTAATTGTCTATTGGAATTTCAAATAGAGAATAACTTATATAAGTGCACTCACAATGAGATCTTTGAATTTGTTTTTTTTTTTTTTTTCTAAATTTTTAACGAAACACACAAAAAGTATCATTTAACAAACTCTGTATAAAAAATTAAATTTAACATGTCAGAATCTCTCTTTAAATCTAAATAGCCAAAAAGTGAACGTTAGATATTTGTTTTTTAATATTATTTTTGCATTGAATACTTCAAAAAGTTTGGCTTGACTTGAATTTAATGTATTGAATGCTTTTAGTAGTTAACTTTATCAATAAAAAATAGTATTTATTTAAAGTAGAAAAACATTTAGAGAGTTTGTTATTTAATAGCTTTAAAAATGACTAGCTAAATAAACAAAAGTAGATTTTTAAAAGTAAATTTGGAGAAATTTTAAAAAGTTCATTGTGAATGCTCTAAGGACCTGCTGTAAATAAGGTTCTTTACATCCCCTCAATAGTAACCCGCCAAATTAGCTTGAAAAACCAAAACACTTTGAGACAAAAATACATGATCACACATATTCTTTAAAGAAAAAGCCTGATCTAAAACTATCGACCAAAATAACACCACCAAATTTGAAACATATTCTTCCCGTTCTTCTGCCATGCGCCACCGTCTTGGTGCCTCGTTTACAATTCAAAAGTTATTCTTTTTTATTGAATTGTTTATTCATGTCAATTGTAATTAATATATTGGCGTTTTATAAATGCTAGCAAATCTTCTAAATATATCATTTTATTAGGGTATGGAGCGTTTGAGAATAATATTACCGTCGTTTTAACCACATGTTTCTTTCAAAACACACTCGGAGAAAGAGAAAGAGAGGTGCGGTTGCAACTTGCAATCTCAGCCATGTTTTCTTCTTTGGAAATCAAAGGAAATGAATATTGGACTTGACTATTGGAGGGATGGACCCGGCAGGGGCAGTACCACGTAATAGACCATTAACAAAAAAGCGAACAGAAATATCAAGGAAAGAATAATTGTTAAAGTGGTTGAAAGGTGAGAAAATCAAATTTATTAAGTAAGAAAGACCGGGTAAAGGAGAACTTGGCACAGATTTATAAAAAGGGTGTCAACAGAAAAAAGAGGAAGAAATAGAAAAAGGTTGTATTAGTAATGTTGAAATATAAATAGAGAAACACATGTTATAAATAGAGAGAAAAATATTAACCGAGCAGAGCACCCTGCCTCAAAGAAAAAAAAAAAGTGCTCAAGCTTTTCTTCATTTTTAAGATAAACAGAGACAAATATTATTAGTTTCCTTCAAAAACCAGATACATACCAAACTGAAAAATGAGATTCAAATGCCACTCATCTCAACTAATCAAGTAATATTGTTCAAATTTCTGCATTCCTATTCAGGATAAAGTCACAGGGGCATTATAGTTCAATGGAATTTTTTATTTTATTTTATTTTTTAATTTTTAAAATGACACTACTTATAACAGAAACCACCTTGATGTAGCTCAAAAGAGGATTTTGAACAGCCTAACATGAAAGGCAAACAAACCATCTATGAGTTTTTTTACAAGAAAAAAAAAACAATTGAAAAACAATCAGTGACAATCCAGCAATGTCTTATCTCCACTTTCAGCTTCTAAAAGTAGAGAAAAAGCTCCCAATCCAGGAATCAGAAAGATATTACATGGAATTCAATCTCACATTCTGCCTTGTCTTCATTCGTAACGAACTGCATTATTAGGAATAATTATCGGAATAAACCTTCTAATAGTTAAGTCCACTTCTTCCATTTATTCCTTTTGCAAAACTAATTAATATATCAAAACTCAAAGAAAGCAAACAGGGTGGCAGAGAATATATATAAAGCATTGTCTTTCAATCTTATTTACATGTGATGGAAAATCACCTGTATACTAACATAGGAATTAACAATCTCTCACATAGAAAATGACAACATACTCTAAAAGCAACTATCTAGTTCATATGAAGAGGCCAATTCCAATTAAGAACCCTCCATCTTATATCAATCTTAGCCTCCTTGCAACATTCAGGAGCGAGTTTATACACTTTTGATCTCCATGAACTACAAAATTTTACAAAGCAGAATGAATTTTGTTGCTATTCGTGCAACAAAACCACTTTTGTTTTGGCTAAATCTTGTTAACATTTGTAGTTCAACTAAACAGAAAAGTAATGCTTGTGGCAATAGAACTGCAAAATATGACAAGGAAAAATTCTCACCCTAAGGTCTTTCATAAGGTGATCCTTCAAAAAGCCAATATGATATTCCTTTGCACATTGAGGGAACATTACACATAATTAGGCATGTAAACAAACAAACTAGAAATGCAAAGCATTTCAAACGTTGGAGCTGAATATAAACTACCTTGTAACTGAAAATAATTGCGTGAGGACCAAAATTTCTGCAAGCATCAAGATCAACAACGATTAAAAATCTGTCAAGTTGGCGAAGTAAATTTATTCTATAAATTTACATAGCAGCAAGCAAATATGGCCCCCAGTTATATCACAAGAAACTAGTCAATCACAAAGCATATGACAAGGTAATCACCGGAAGACCCTTAAGTTTCAATTAACGAAGAAAATTTCAAAAGAAAAGAAAAAAGAAAAAGAAAAGAATAAAGTATGTAAATTATTTTATGAAAAAATGAATGTGCATTATGGTATGTAATGCCCTACAGCTGAAGGGAAAAGAAGCAAAAACATGGAATTTACACATAAATGCCAAGACAAGGAGAGAAATCCATAAACAGTTCATAAGGCAATAAGTTAACAATGTCCTAACAAATTTCAACTTTTGAAATATTTGTAGTCTCCCAAATATCAAAGAGTTGGAAGTTAATGAGCCTATTCCAATTGTTTATCATATTATATGAGATTATACACAATGGAAGACAAAAGGTGTTTAGCCCAATTGGAAATTAATTTTTTCTATTTCTTGTTGAATTTCAAAATTCCTTTCTATAGTTTAGGTGGACCTGGTCCACAGAGGTCTTGCCCATTAATCATACTATTATAAGCACTCCACAAATGATTTACATAGCAGCACCAAATTCCTATTGTCAGTTTCAGGAAGATGTCCTGTAATTCATTAAGCAGCCAAAGAGTAAAATTTTATTTATAATAAAAAGAAAAAAAAAAAAAAGAAAAAAGAAAGAAAAAAAAAAAAGAATTGTGCAGATGAACTTTATAACATAACAAACATGATGCAAAAGATACCTCTACAATTCAGACTGATGGTAGATGTTTTTAAAGAAGAACAGTCACGGAATTTTAGACAAACTCTTTCAGCGGTCCAACAAAGCATTTACACATGCATTCATGACATTATAGAGAATGTTCCCCTTCTCTAAGAAAATATACTCTGGTAGATGCTTATTTTCATTGTCCACATGCAGCTCAAACAGCGCATAACAACCTACAACCAACATAAAAATAAGCACAAATGCAATGATTCACAAACAAACTAATAGGTCTTCTAAAACCATAATGTAAAATAGAATCGAATACCCACTTCAACTCCTTTGCATTTGCCGCAAAAACACAATATTCCAGTACTTTTAATCACACCTGGCAGCCTTAACGTATAGGACGGTCTATCATTTCTCTGTTTCGTGTTGCAGTGAAATGTCAGGAGAGAGATGGCTGGCTGACATGATTGAAATGCATAGAAGATTGACTTTTGTTGATAAAAATTCAAAAGTTTAAAAAAAAAAAAAAATTGTGGACGCCATTATTCTCTCCAAGTTGCAGACAAAAGTTCAAAAGAAAAAAAATTCTGGACGCCATTCTCTCCAAGTTGCAGACCTGCATAAGTACAAACCCACTCTTTCTTTCATTTCACCCCAAAAGTTTTCCCTCTCACCAAAGTGCTACTCCCTCCCTCCATAACCTCCGCCTGCCGTCCACCCCGCAGCAGCAGCCGCCGCCCACCAGCGACACCAACACCCGCGGATGAGAGCGACGCCCGCCTTCTACACCACCAACAGCCCAGCACCACCGTACTGAACGGTCCGAACGCCACCACCCACGACCCACCATCTAGAGGGGTAAATTTTCTCAAGGGATTTTTCCTTTTGATTTTTAACTCAGATCGTCGCTATTTTATTGAATTGATGAATTTATATAATGGCTTATATATATATATGATACAAAACTGCGTCCATATACTGTGAAAGAATTTTTAGTTGCCCAGCCAGCACATAGCCATAACATGGTTTCACGTGGTGTAAGGGATAGCTTTTTTAGGAGGATTACGATCTTGTAAAATTTTAAAGAAATTTGAAATTCTCAAATTATGTGAATTTTTTTACATAACGTGAAAAATGCTAAATATTATTAGCAACAAGCCAACTTTGCCTTGCGCGGCCCACTCACCATTTCTTCTTCTTCTTTTCCTTTTTCTTTCTTTTTTATTGATTTTATGCTTTGTTTTTGTTTTTAATATTTAAGACTGTTAGTTATATTTTTTTAATATTTTTAATTAGTTTTTTATGAACTTTAGATTTTTTTTCTTTTTTTTCTTCTTTCAATTATAAAAAATTGAAAAATTTGTTAACCCGGCCTCTTAACCAAAATCCTAGCTCCGCCACCGATAACAAATAGCATGCTTCAAACAATTTTCTCCAAACAACTTTCTCTCGTGCTTTTCACACCCTCTAAAGAGCGTACATGCATACCAATATGAATGATGCTAAAAGAAAGTGCTCAATCAATTGTTGGGACCCTTTAAGAAGCTGCCATTCGATCACTTTCCTTCCACCAGGAAAGTTATCTAAGCAGTCTTAATCAATCCTTTATTCCTCAACAACCCTTTCAAAGTGGAACTAAATCTCTTTCTTCTATATAAAGGGCTCCCTCTGCTCCCTTTTTATCTCTTTAAACCTAAATCTTTGGTTGCTTTAGAATTAGATCAAAGGTCTATTGAAAATTGGGAACCACACACACTAAGAGAGAATGAAACAAGGAAGAGAGACAATAAATTGATAGAGAACTTTGTATTCTTTTGTTCAACTTGATTGAAAATAACTTGCTTACATGGGTATTTATAGGATACAAATGACTATTCTAACTTTTTCACATTAACTTCATTCATTTACATCTCATATAATTCTCCATGTAACTTGTATGTAAAATAACTCTTAAAAAACCAAAAGACAACATCTTCAAGTCACTTAGTAACTTAGAAGAATAATAAAAGAGTCAAATAAATGTTATTAATATTAAGTATATTATTCAACAAGGCCCAAGGCAAGCTATACGCATGTGTTTGTTTATTTTATTTTATTTTCTTTCTGCCATTTGTTTCCTGTTCATTTCTTCGGTACATTAACAAACCATTCATAAGACAAAATATTCATTAAAACGCAAAAAGTATTTTTCATTTTTATGTTCCATCAAAAAATTTTAAAAATTATAAATAAATTTCATTCATACCTTTTTTTTTTCCCTTCCTTTTACTTGCTATTAAACCAGGATCTCAAAGATATTGTTTGGCATTGGCAAGAAGAAAGAATACGAAAGAACAAATCATGGCAAAAACGAGTAGTAGTAATCAAACATCCATCACTATTAGAGATATTGTAACAGAAGTGACATCTTCGATTCAAGGAAAGCTTTGCCAGAAATCTCCATTAATACCATCTAAAAGTTCCATATTTAGAGTCCCGGATAGACTACGCAGGCATAATGAAAAGGCTTTCGAGCCAGAGTTGGTTTCAATTGGCCCATTTCACCACGGGAAGGAGAAGCTGCAAGCAATGGAAAAAATTAAGTTATGGTATTTGCATTGCCTCCTCAATCGAGCACCAACTACGAGAACTACTTTGAAGTGCTTTGTAGAAGCTATTGGAAGAATTGAGCAAGAGTGTCGTGCATGTTACGCGGAAGAAATTCTTGTTCCTGAAAAAGATTTCATAGAGATGCTTGTGGTTGATGGTTGTTTTATCCTTGAATTATTCCGCAAAGGTTTGGGGCAGGTGCAACCAGACATTGAAGATCCGGTGTTCTATATGCCATGGATGAATTGGAGAATAGCAAATGACGTGAAGCTACTTGAGAATCAGCTTCCTTGGGGCGTGCTTGATTGCTTGTTCTACCTAACCAAATCACATGCTGAAGAGACATCCCTACCTAATCTTGTCCTTTCGTTTTATAAATTTATATGGCCCCCTCGTGATGATCTCAAACACGATCATATACTTGATTGCCTACGAAACTCCGTAATTGGAACATCCACAATAACATCGGCCCCTAAAACTTTGCAAAGAAACCTCATCACGTCTATGGAGCAGATTCCATCTGTGATAGAACTTGTGCAAGCTGGAGTTAAATTCAAAGCTGGAGACAGAAATAACAACCCTCTTGATGTAACTTTCAAAGATGGAGTGATGACAATCTCACCGTTAAAGGTTCGGGAGGATGCAAGATCTGTATACAGAAATTTCATTGCATTTGAACAATGTGATCCAAGCAAAGACTTTGAAGTCACCTCTTGTGCTAAGCTCTTTGCTGACCTTATTACCAATAACCAAGATGTAGATTTTCTAAAAGACAAAGGAATTCTAAGTCTCTATTTGGGCACTGAGGACGTAGCAAGTATCTTCAATAGGCTTTATTGTGATGCTTCAGTTGGTGCTTTCCTTTACTCAGACCTCTACCGTGAAGTGAATGCATATTGTAGGCGCCGTTGCAATAGATGGCGAGCAACATTGAAGCGTGACTATTTTGGCAACCCATGGTCGATCATATCGCTCATGGCTGCATTCTTGATTCTAGTTTTCACTTTTTCACAAACCCTTTATTCTGCCCTTTCTTACTATAAACGCCCCTCCTAATATCAGTTAAGAAATTGTAAGCTAATCTCAATGTGTGTTTCTCTCAATAATAAGTCAGATTAATTATGGATCCTGTTGATCTTAGATGTTCTTTTTGTAAACTTCAAGTACTATATATTTGTAATTATAAGAATAATTGATCTTGATGACCTAGATCTCATTATCTTCGTAATAAAAGTCAAATAATCACAATAACTTGTACCATACATATTACATACATCCTGTCTCATAATTTGTTGGTTCCAATTATTGTTTGCGATTATGGTTAATCTTTGGTGGGTTTTTCTTCCTGTTGCTTTTTTGGTTCTGGGATTTGCGTTGATTGTATGATTTTGGCATATGCAGATTGATCAACTGATACAACAACTGAACCTCTATCAATCCTTGTGTGTAAAAGAACACGTGTTCTCTTAGAAATTTAAGAAGAAAACGAGAATTGGAAAAGAAGAAATGGAATGAATTTCTATTGAAAAGAGACAATTCGAAGAGCTACACCCTCCGATGTTCAATCTGAACAATTCGATAACTCTCTCTTTCTCTTCCTCTCATTTATGCAATTTCCTATGCCTACACCTATCAACCGAATCAGTAAATGCATTCAGTTACAACTACCAAACATAACGACTATAACGAACATAATGACTTCAGTTACAACTAGGACACATAACTAGATACAGCGTACTAACTATCCAGCTGTCAATGCCTCTCCCTCCTCCAATACCATGCATCAGCCTTCTCTACTTATGATGCCATGTAACAATCTTCTCTCCTTATATTGCCACGTATCATCCCTCTCATAAGAGCTCCTTACAATTCTCCCCTCTTTAAAGCACCTTGCCCACAAGGTGGAGTTAGGCTTATGTTAGAGAGTGGTACTCCTCCTAAGTTGCATCATCTTTGGATTGACCAGCCATTGCACCAGCAATTCAGTGATGGAACAATTGTTCTTTGGCCGAGATTGACGAGTTAAAATCTCCATTCGTGCAGGCTGAATGATGCCTTCCAAATTCACAGGTGGCAAAATTGGTAAAACAGATAAATTGGAACCTAGTTTAGGTTTGAGCTTAGAGACATGGAAAACACTCTGTTTTGGTATGTAAAGCAAAAGAGCTAGAAGCGGCATATCTGAAATAGTAATTAGGGGAAATGGCTAGAATCATGCTCATTCATAGGGTCACAACAAGCAACTGATCATAAAATGATTGGGAAAGAAATATGACAAAAAGATGATCTGGTGGAAATAAATACAAAATGGCCATCCAGAAATGTATGAGAAAGAAAAGAAAATAAATCTAGATGGTAGATTGCCCATTACACAACATTTTGGCTTGGTAGAGGAAATTTTTTAATCTCCCAACGAGCAAAAAAAAAAGGAAAGAAAGAACAAGAATCATAAGATACCAAACAGGGGCCACACAACAACAATTTGCAATCATCAAAACCAAAAGGCACAATAGAATGAGCCCACCTAATCTCCCTTATAATGATATTAATTTGATTTATACTGATTATACTGAGATGAGTTGCCTGAAGAATGAGGTTATAGTATGTTTTTCAATATGATCTCTCTTTTAATGATGTTAATCTTGATTCATTTTCAATTATGTTGGGAAAGACAAGAGGAGGAGATTTGCAAATTGGGTATTGAAATGGAGTTAGATTCATTATGATAAATATGTAAGGATGTGCTAGAATTAAATTAATTGTTATCATTACAAATGAACAACACTCAAGTCGAAGGTACAAACAAATGAACAACATTCAAAAAGCTGCTCTATTTTTCTACATTTTCCAATTACTAAAATTTCTACTCTCTCATATCTATGCTACAAAAACAATATATCAACTTGTAAGTTGATGTACTAATAGTTTCTTCTTTTATGGAGCGTGGAGCATGAGAAGCTGAATCTGCAAACACTACATCAAACAACCCTTTTTTATAAAGCCTAGAATAAGAATATAGGAAACAAAGGAGAAACTCTCTCTTCAACATTCTTATCCATAAAACTCAACAACAATAACAATTAGGCGGTCAAGCCAGTCTTATTGTGCTTAAATAGAACTCAGGGTTCAACGCTGAAAGTAAAATTACAAAAATAGTCTTTATTAAAAACTATCACAACTTCACTCCAGCCAATGTTGCACGAGGGTCGCACGAAATTTCTGTTCTATGATTAGTCACATTCTTGCTAGAGTAGAGGTTACACATGATTTGTCTCTTGCAGAATTGAAAATTCCAACTCTAGAAGCCTTTCCTCCTTCACTCAAGATCCTCCATGAGGGCATTTCCAAGTTGGGCTGCATCAGTTTTCCATTTTCACGAAATTTTCGTTGTACTCCCAGTACCTGAGCACCAATAATTCAACATTCAGGGATTGACTTCCACACTGTTGCTCCTCGGAAGATCACCATATGGTAATGTTTCTTATACTTACCTTGGTCTAATAAAACCAAATTTTGTCCATATTGGTTCAGCTTCATCAGTCGCTGGTTCTCAATGCAAGTCAACAAGGATTGAAAGGAATCCTAAAACGTTCATCAATTTAGAATAGGTGCCAAAATCCAAAAAAGAAAAAGAAAGCATCCCATCAATACTCCAAAAACCAGTTTGTCATCAGGGCACACTACATGAACCAATTTAACAAAACAAAAGAAAGGTTCCTCACGTGTAGATCAGTAATGTTAAGCATTTTTTTTTTTCTTTTTTTTTGACAAGCCAAATGAATTTATAATATAATGAATTCAGGCCTTGAAGTACACAATATATTCCTAATAACTACAGGGTATAATAGTGATTAAGAACCAAATGTTGCACTTGCCAAGAAAGAACATAATTAATAAAGCGTTAACATTAAATTAGTCTAGAAAAAAAGAGAGGCATTAACATTCATCCAAGTTATTGAATGTCAAAGTAGTCGGAAATGGCCAAGAAAGAAGTCGGTAAGTTCAGTCATGTTGTGTAGGTTGGGTGGGGGGTTGAATATAGTGCCCCAGATTTTAAACAATTAAATAAAATGTTTTAAATTAAAATTTAAGACTGAATAAATAGACAGATTGAATTAATCAGTAGATTAATTGATATAATAATATTATTGAGTAATATATATATTATGGTATTATAATATTATTGAAATAATAAACTTATCAAAAAAAAATTATTGAAATAATAATATTATCAATAAAATGAATTAGACTCAAAATTGACTTAGATTATAATTTTAATGAATTATAAATAATGATAAAGACCAAAGTAAAATTATCAACAGATAAAATATCATTATAAGAGATATTTTTATGAAAGAGATTTTTATGAAACTCAATCATTAAGAAAAATAATATCTTAATCATTTTATAAAACCGACTCCCCTTTCTTCATGTTGCACACCCAGTTCCTTCCTCTTCCTTCTTATTTTCCTTCTTCTTCATTTCTCTTCTATTCTTTCTTCGTCCTTGTTCTTCTGTTCGAACGAGGCAGAGACATTGAGAGTGAAAGAGAGACTGAGAGATGACGAGAGAGTGAGTTGAGAGAAGAGAGATGAGACTGAGAAAGAGATTAGAGAGACTGTGAGATCGGGAGAGACAGAGATCGAAGGCCGATTCCCGGCGAAGCCATGACTCGATTTCCGATGGGTTGTCACCGGTGAGCTAGAGAACACCGGTGAACCCTAAAACCGACGAATCCATGGGCTAAAACCCATCAACCCGGAAACGATCCGGTGAACTCGTGAGCCCGGGAGGTCCGATCCTCCATGATCGGCGGTCGAGACTGAAATCCGGCGATGGAGGTGCTCTGGCTGAACCCAGGGGCTTGAATCCGCGACCCGTGAGCCCAGAAAACCCGAGAACCCGTTACCGTGACCCGTGCGACCCGCAACCCGCAACCCGCCAGACCTTAGAAGAAGGCCCGGTTTTTCAAAGCGATTTCCGGCGGAATCAGTGGCGTTTTCCGGTGGATTTGTTGAGGAAAATCCCTAAGGTATAAATCCTATAATTTTGTGGATTGGTTTGATTATTATGGAATTAGGGTTTGATAATTTTGGGGCTTTACAGTTAATTTGATTTTTTATAGTTCCTGTTTGTAGTTGGATCGGCTGAGCCGTGATTTTTGTGTTACTGTGATGTTGGGATATTTTAGTATTGGCTGTGTATTGAAGCTGGTTGTGTCGGCAGTGGCCATTGGAGTGTATGTGATTTTGGAGTTTTGGTATTCACTGTTGATGGCCGATTGATGGTTGTGTTCCCTGCTGGACTGTGTGTGTGTAGAGTGATGATCTAATTTCTTGTGGGTTGTTGATGAATTTTGGGTAAAACCATGTATTTGGAAGTTTAAGGCATTCCTTCTTGTTGGTGGAAGTGGACAGTGAGTCCTTGGTGATATTTTAATTGTATTGTGATGTTTTGATTTGGAGTTGTAGTAGTTGCAGATTGTATTCCCTGTTTACCCAGTTTAGTGTTGTTTCCCTTTGTAGTCTTTGGGTTTGTTTTGAGGGCTTAGTGTCTTAATCGAAAGGGTATTGAGTTTGGTTGTAAGTATAGGTAATATAAGACCAAAAAAAAAAAAAAAAAACATGTTACTGAATTACAAGTAAGATCAAAACAATCTTCATCACATGCCCCATGTCTACCAGTACAACAATAGCCATTACGTAACACAAGCAAGTGCCAATGATTCCATATTGAAAAACAGGGCAAAAAATCACTAATATGAAAACAACAGCTTGGCCATTCTAATTTTATCTACACGTTCCTCATTTCATCAAGCAAAGTTCAAAGCAATTCATGCACCTTGTCTCTTATAGCGGTCCTACTGACAACCCCTTCTCTCTTTTGCAGATTTTAAAGAAGGCTCGGTTCTAACGTGCGAAGGTTGGATCTCTGGGACTACAAGTTGGAATCCCTTTGGTGAAAAATGGTTTAGCTGGTTACAAAACTTCAATTCTGTCATAGGACAGGTAATTTATAGAATATTGCTTGACATGTTCCTTGGAGCAGAATGAATTCAATAGTTTATTTGACAACCTAACTATTCAGCCATGTGAATTCTCACTAGACCGGAAGTGGAAAGACTTGTACAATGCTTCTTGAATCTTTCAAAAGAGAGATAAAAAGCTTTGTGATAAAAAACAAGTAGTATAATTTCTACAACATGGTATGGATGTAACATTGTATTTCATCCCTAAATCTTAGCATTTACCCGACTACTCCTGAATATGAAATTATGTGTTTTTCCTTAATTTAAAAGATGGAGCTGTTAGTGTTCATTCATAACCCACTGAATGCTTTAAGGACTTGGTGTAAACAAGGTCCTTTACATCCCCCCAATAATAACCCACCAAATTAGCTTGGAACACCAAAACACGTTGAGACAAAAATACATAATCACACATATTCTATAAAGAGAAAACCTGAGCTGAAACCATTGATCAAAAGAATACCACCAGGTTTGAAACATATTCTCCCCGTTCTTCTGCCATACGCTACCGTCTTGGTGTCACATTTGCAATTCAAAAGTTATTCTCTTTTATTGAATTGTTTACTCATGTCAAATGAAAATAATATATCGTCGTTTTATAAATGCTGGCATCTTTTAAATATATTGTTTTATTAGGGTTTGGAGCCAACGACATTGTTTGGAAATAATATACCACCCTTTTCTTTTTTTCTGTTCTTTTTTTTTTTTTTTTAATAAAACACTGTTGAAATACCGTCATTTTTCTTAAATTTATCGGGGTCTTTCGCAAAGACTCCAATAAATTATCGGGGCTTTAAGCATATGTTTTCTTCCAAAACACAATTGGAGAGAGAGAGGTGCGGTTGCCATCTCAGACATGTTTTCTTCTTAGGAAATCAAAGGAAATGAAGGAAGGGGAATAAAAGTTCTGAGCAAATTCAGAGAGCAAGCTACGTTTTCCTTTAACAAGGAAGAAGTGGACTTTACTATTGGAGTGATGGATCCCTCAGGGGCAGGGCAGGGGCAGGGGAAGGGGCAGTACCACGTAATAGACCGTTTGTTGTTAACTTCTCTGTAGATTGTTTGTTGTGGTGGACTCCACACCTTGTCATTATTAAATCAATTAAATCAATGAAAAAGGGAAGCAGGAAACTTGTTGGATGTTTGTTTTCTTTTCTTTTTTCCTTGCTTGTGTCCTTTTTCAATTGGGGCAGAATTATGTTGGTGTATTTTTTTTCCAAAAAAAAAAAAAAAAAAAAAAAAAGGCTGTTGGGGGTGTTCTGGCCAACCACCCTAGGGCCTTTTTTTTTTTTTTTTTTTTTTTTTTTTTTCCTTCTTTTTATTTTGTATAATTTCCCAATGACTTTGATGGAAAAATTGCTGGAATTTGTAGGGAATGAATTATTTGTTACACACACAAGCCACATTATCACAATGAGTGATTTGTAACTTTTAAAATCTTAAAAGGGCTATTTGTCAAACAATCAAACTTCAAAACCAATTTTACAATTTTTTCAAAAACATTAAAGCGTGTGTGAGAGACTAAACCAAAATACATATTTGCATATGCTCATTGGGCCAAATTGAGATCTGCATTGTGTTTGTTAGAAAGGATTTTAAAAGACAAATATCAAAATTTAAAAAGATGGAGAATCTGGCAGATGTCCAAACTTGAGTTGGAAATGAGAGAGTTTTGAGAACAACAAAGTTGTTTATGATGGCTACGTTAAACTGAATTTTATTGTAGCTTGGAGGAAGGAACAGGGCCAAGTCTCTTGTTTTAGACTGGTAGACATATTTGTAAGTTGAGGTAATAATAGTGGCTTCTCGATGCGGCGTGTCGTATGGCAAGCTGAATCTGCGAACACTAGATCATACTTAACCCTTATATAAAGCATATAATTAACCCTTATATAAAGCATATAATTGGAATATAGGAAAACAGAAGAAAAATTCTCTCTTAAGTATTCTTATTGAGAAAACAGAACAACAATAACAACTTGGTAGTCGAGTCGACCTTATTGTGATTAAATAGAATTTAGGATTCAACACAAAAAGTAAAATTACAGAAGCAATCTTGATTAAAAATTGTTGCACATTCGCTCATTTCAATGTCACCCCAAAGTTTCTATTTTATGATTAGTCTCATTCTTGCTCATGCCAAGGTCAAGCAAAGGTCACACAAGATTTCGTTAGGAAATATGTCTAGTTTCCCAATACTCATGAGACACGAGAAAGAAGAAAGCGGAAGAAAGATAAACATGCAATCACAACAGAACACAAGATTTACGTGGTTCACCTCTAAGGGCTACGTCCACAGAGTTGCAGCAGATTTCACTATGATGGAGAAAATCATACAATAGACTTTTACAATTCAGAAACGTTGATTAAATCATTCAACTCTCAAACTCTTTTATACAAAACCTAGAAAAGACGTCTCAGTGTTCCAACAATTTTTCCCATAACATTAGAGACTTATAACAAATCTTTAAATAGAAAACTAGAGTTTTCAGGTGGCAGTGTCCGAACGCCACTATGGTTCGGTAGCACAATGCCCTGTGTGTCTAGTCACACTAACACGCTGACCAGACATGTCTCAACAAAAGTCACTCTCTGGAGCTCCTGTCTCCACGTTGATTAAATCATTCAACTCTCAAACTCTTTTATACAAAACCTAGAAAAGACGTCTCAGTGTTCCAACAATTTTTCCCATAACATTAGAGACTTATAACAAATCTTTAAATAGAAAACTAGAGTTTTCAGGTGGCAGTGTCCGAACGCCACTATGGTTCGGTAGCACAATGCCCTGTGTGTCTAGTCACACTAACACGCTGACCAGACATGCCTCAACAGAAGTCGCTCTCTGGAGCTCCTGTCTGGACCCAGGCTCCACGCCTCAACAGATTTGTCTCTTGAAGAATTGCACATTCCCACTCCAGAAGCCTTCCTCCACTCAAGATCCTCCATAAGGCCATTTCCAGGTTGGCTTGCATCACTTGTCTATTTTCACAAATTTTTTGTGGTACTCCGAACACCTAAGCACCAATAATTCAATGTGTGCGAGGACTGAGGGCAGGCTGCAGCACTGTTGTTCCTCAAAAGATGAGAGCATATGGTAATGTTTCTTGTACTGATTCAGCTGCAACACAGAAAGATGTACATATTAATCTAAACTTCTTTGCGCTTAGAAACCCCAAACAGAATGTTGAAAAGACGCCTACCACATCTTGCTCTAATAAAACCAAATTTTGTCCATGTTGATTCAACTTCATCAGCACTGGCAGCACATGGTTTTCAATGCAAGTGAATCCTATGCTAACAACGTCGATCAATTTAGAATAGGTGACATTGTCCCGAAAAGAAAGAAAAAAAGAGCATCCCATCAATAGATGAAAATTACCTTTCCATGATAATCATTATTCGTTGACACAATGTACACTAATAAATGTGGAACATTTTAGCTGACACTGGTGTGTTATCAACAATTATTTAAAACTCGAAAAAATACTCAATAGGACTGAAATGGCAGGAAGCAGTTTACAAGATTTGATTCCAAGCATATGACTCTTATTATTGACAATAAAAAGTGACCTTGTAAAAGAATCTACAAAGAATTAAGGACCGATAGCAAAATCGAGAGTTATAGAAATAAAAAAGATGGGAACATACCTTGTTGATTCGGAGCATCGCCAATTCTCTATGGAGTTCTCAACAATTTTTGGCGGTGACATGAGAAAGACTCAACTGCACAGTTATGGCATAGTGAGAGAGACTCAACTGCCCCATTGATAACATACCAGTACACATAGTCAACAGATGATGTCACCATCTAAATCCAGCTTCAGTTTCTCATCTCAATAGTTTGATAATTAATGTGTCATCTAAAATTTCTAAATAAAAGAATGTAATGATAAAATTATAATCATGAGTACTGAGAACAATATCAATAACAATTGTATAGAGAAGCAATCCAAAATCATGAGGAAAATCTGCCATAGAGCTGTGATTAGAATTTTTGGATTAGTGTGAGTGTAAACAGAAGGCTTTGCATGAGTATGCAACCTTGGCTCAACTCCAAACCAGTTCACTTTCTTTAAGGAATTGAGCATTCTCACTAGTATAAAATTAAAGCAAAATAGCCAGCTCCTAAGACAAGTCTTTATCAAATTATTGTGATCTTCCTCGAATTTATATACCACAACTCATTATCTAACATCAAATGAAAAAGGTTCATACAAGGTTCCTGGAGCATAAAACAAAATAGCACCATAATCGTACAATTAACTCAACAGCCCTACTCATATTCTTATTCTCATGGCATTAAATTAAAGTATGGCAGCTAAAAATAGCTCAAGTGTGAGAATAAATCTTAGGCAGCAAAAACTCCCTCCAAGTTGATAGTTTTCTAAATTCAACTAATTTGAGTTCTATGAGTTCACATGTTAAATATAACTTTCTTTCAAGTAGAGAAGAGTTTAGTTTCTTGTTACCACTTTACTGTACATAAAGCTTAATTTTTGTTCACTGATAGTCATCAACCTAGCGGATGTAGGACAGCAGACATCATATTTCTACGATTAATTAGGAAATTTTAGGTTAAAGATTTTAGCTTTGAACTTATAAAGGATGGAAAAAATGAAGTACTAGGTTTATGCTTCTAATCAGGGTGGGCAAGATTGAAATTTGAATGATTTGAATATGTATGAGCAACCATAGAAAAATATAGAGCAAACTGAGAAGTTGTGCAATAAAAATCAACTAAACAATAGATCAAATAACATGTAAGTCATCAAACACATATGTTGAGTAACTAGGTGTATGAGGCCAATCATTCACTTACTTGACTGTCTTTCTATTCTAACAAAAAGTTAAAACTCAAAAAAAGTGGGGATTTACGACTCAAGTCCCCATGCTTCTTTTTATTATTATTATTATTATTATTATTGGAAGTTGCACACCTGGAGGGACATGAACTCACAACCTTATCCCCCCACCTTTCTACAAAGGAAGTACTATTTGAACTAAAGCTCATTGGTGCAAGTCCACATGCTCTAGCGACAAATTCAGACAGAACTCTTCAAAAGAGAAAAATACCCAATGGGAGCGAGTAAAATGAATATTAATAGAAACACAAATCTTGGGAGCAAACCTTGTTGATTCAAAGTATCCCCAATTTCATATGGAGTTCTCAATCATTTTTTTGTGGTAACCTGAGACAGAGATAGAATCAACTGCTTATGTCCAGAATGGTGAAGCAAATAAAAAAGTAACTAGTGGGCAAAGCATTCTGTTTTATCAAACATCAAAAACTCCAACTCACTCAAATCTAGCACTAATTTAACTGAATGAAACTATGTTTTTTTCTAAGTAATTGAAATATCATTAAAAGTGCAAAGCGCAACTCAAGTACACATGAGGTATACAAAAAAAACTTCTAACTATAAGTAAACAGAAGTACAAGAAAATTATTAAAACTAATCACCAAGGGGCTAAAAACGCAATGGTCAAAGTAACTGTTTCCCTGGACAAGAACGGCACAGTTGGTCGATGTTAGGAATGGATTTTCTTTGCCGATGTTCAATGCAAAAAGACAAAAAACAGTAAAAACGCTAACTAGGTACTCCCGCTCGCCGCTTCCACCCTACTTAACCGCACCGACAGCCGCAGCCTTCCATTTCCGTACGTCTAACTGGTGTGATAGACATCGACCTTTGGCAACTGAATCATCTTTTAGCCTTAAAGCAGTGAATGAGACATGACTTCCTTTTTCTTTTTTCTTTTTTTCTTTTTTCTTTTTTTTGTCGGTGACATGAGTTTGTTGAGTTGGGAAAAAAAAAAAAAGATAGTGCATTTCTTCAACACATTTTCGGACAATTTTAAGTTTTAAATTTATATATTGATTTATTAGACCCATATTTAAATTTCACAAATCCAATAAATAAATTTAAAAATAAGATGTGTAAAAATATATTTATATCATTTTTGCACTAGTGATAAGTTTTTTTAAATTCATTTTATTTTTTAAATGTAAGGAATTTTTTTTAAAAAAATCCTATGAAACTTCGAAAAACAACTAAATAACCAAATTTCGAAAAACAAAATATATGGCAACACAACTTACGAGCAACACTGAAACATCACAAAACCAGAAGCCACATCCAACAACATTCACTAATTTCTTTCAACTAACCTATCTTTCAAGTAAATTCAGGCCAACATATGATTTAAATTTTATCAGTAGCTAGATCTAAAACCAATGCAAGGGTTATAGACAAGAATAAGCCAAGTACTAATTCTGTGGTCACAGGATATGCCATAAGCAATGATTGTTAACTCTTTCATGTCTGCAAAGAGGTACCTTGACCCGCAAAAGATTGGACAGTGATGGCAATGACCACGACCAATTATCCTTGTTAGCACAAAGCCCAACTCCTTCCCTCCATTGCAAAAGACGATCGATTGCCCACATTAGATGTACCTACAGCATATACACACTAACTTCAATACCCAAAAGGCCAATTAAAGGCAAGTAAAGAATCTCCTTTGGGTGCCCAGAAAACAGATTAAAATAAACGACAACACCTAGAGATTAACGTTAATACACAGTTTGGTTGCCCCCCAAAGAATTGAATTTTGCACTCCATATTGAATTCTATCGGTGCTCGATTCCCTCAAGTTATCAACATTGATGACATACCAGCAGCACTTCGTCAACAGATAATGTCACCATCTAAATCCAGCTTCAGTTTCTCATCTCAACAGTGTGATAATTGAAGGTATCAAAACCAGTACTAGCTTGCCATTGGTTTAGTGCTGGTTGGATATTAGACAGCCTGCCATGTTTTACCATAAATCAAGTAATCCACCTTAACAGGAGTTACAGGATCATACAATAGACACAAGAAAATCCTCTGCTGCCCTTGATAACCTTTTCCAATGTAGCAGCTTTCAGGAGATCAGGTACTGAATGATAATTCAGAACCTACACTTCCAACAAAAGAAAAAGAAACTTAAATGCCCATGATGTCGATTTGGCACAACAGTTTCACAAGGTCCATAGGTCTCCATTGATCTTTTAGTGCCTATTCATCAGAAAATAGCTAAGCATCTGATTCAACTAAGAAATAGCAACACAAGCATAGTAAATTGAAATAGAAGATCTACACTCATGTGCATCAGATGATTTCAATAGTTTATGCATAGTGTTTTTCACACATCCTGGCACAGAAGTGCAGCAATACAAGTTTGTGGTAGTGCTAATGCAGATTCCAATAAAATATTCAATGCAGTTGCTAACCTAGTTTCAAATCAATTAGAAATGTTTTTGGGTACAAATAAAACCATGCTTTAAAAATAGCAGATTAGGCTTCATCTGCCCCCTAGTAAATTTTCATTCCAACTCACAGATCTTTACAGGAAATACCATAGCTAAATTCAACTAATTTGAGTTCTACGGTAGTCATCAAACTCGCCAATGTAGGACAGCAGCACATCATGTTTCGACGATTAATTAGGAAAGTTTAGGGGAAAGATTGTGGCTTTGAACTTATAAAGGATGGAAAAAGAAAAAAAAGAAAAAAAGAAGAAGAAGAAAGTACTAGGTTTATGTTTCAAATCAGGTTAGGAAAGATTTCATTTTTAAGGGATTGAATATGTATGAGCAACAATAAAGAAATAGAAATAAAAATAAAAAATAAAAATAAAAAAAATAAGAAGAGAAAAGACTGTAAAAAATAGAGAGCGAATACGCTCTCATTTTCCTAACCTTCTTCCCTGATCAGTCTTCTGGTCAAGCTTCCATGGGAGGAGGGAAGCTCTGTGCTTCCTTCCTTCCTTCCTTCCCTCTCCCTTTCCCTAGCTTTCACCTCTTCGGAGGCTCTTATCCGGCAAGACATCGTTCTCGCCTTATCCACCTCTCTAGAGGTTTTCCGGCCAGATTTTATTCTAGCCATATCTGCCTCCATAGAGGTTTTTTCTTTGCTTTCCTGTTTGTTTTTTCCGTTACTTGTCTCTGCAACACACCTACCATGGATCCACCGACGGATTTGGGACGGGTTTTGGATCCAAGTTTTCAAACTTAGATCTACAAGCCAGCTCCTCCTTCGGTGTGTCACGCGCCTCTCAGCTGTGAAGTCCGTCGCATTCCGCCTCCACCAACACCACCTGATCAGCGTCCGACCTTCCCTGCCATGGAGCGTGTCCTGCACGCGCCAGTGGGTGTTTCACACTCATCAGCGCGTGACGGCTCCTCCTCCCCCACAGCTTTCCCCTGCGCTACTGATGGTGGTTTTTTGCTGTCTGCGACGTCCACAGCTGGAGAACGGTCGACCGGAGCTAGCGCGTGGAGTACACGCGCCGGCGCCGGCGCTATAACGGCTGAGGTGTGTTGTCATACTGTTGTTGGTTCTATATTATCTTTGTTTGTCTATATAGCTGGACTGGACTTGTGCGCCCGTTCTTGGCCGGGAAAACACCGGTATTTTGAAGTTCTTAAATCTTATGTTTTTCAACTTAGATCTATTAACTTCAGAGGGCCTCTTCACCATACGCTCCACACCATCGGATTCTCGGCTTGTTCCCCTTCAATCCACTGTCAGTTGCTTCGTCTTCAGATACTCACGAGCCACATCTTAAGCAGCCACCAGCACCGGTTCCACGCAGTGGTTATATTGTCACTGTTAATTTGTAATAAGTTTAATATTTTCTGTATTTATTTTGTCTGTGGTTGGGTATCGGTTTCTCTAGTAGAGCCAACTTTTATATTCCTCGATCTGAAAATTGCTGTGCCAATTCCTTTTCACCCCCTGCAACGGGGTTGTTACTTCTTTATCCAAATCAGTACCCGCCCATCCCTTTCAACAGGGTTGTTTCGTTGGACAGGGTTGAAGGCCTTTGCATGGGTCATGCCCCTGTTTTCTGCTGGTTTGGTTTTATCTTCGCCTGGTGCGAACAGATCCTTGATTTTGTTCAAGGTTGATAGGGCCGGAACCTTTTCAATTCCATTGGAGTTGGAAACTCACCATTCCCTCCTTCGTTACCATTTAGGCATTGTAATTTCAGATTGGAGTTTATTACCTTTCTACTTTCTTGTTTGTCTTGTTTGTAATATTTGTTTTCTGTTAAGCTTTGGTATGTCAAGGCTTTAGTTTGTAATTTCGTTTTCAAGTACCTAAAAAAAAAAAAAAAAAAAAAAAAAAAAACAATAAAGAAATACAGAGGAAACCGAGAAGTACAATAAAAATCCATTAAAAGTATGATAAAAAAAAAACAAGTTAGCCATCAAACATATATGCAAATTAACTGGGTGCATAAGGCCAATTGGTCACTTACTTGTCTCTATCTTTCTATTTGAACAAAAATTTAAGACTCGAAAAAAAAATATTCAATAGAAGTGAAAGTGGCAGGAAGCAGTTTACAAGATTTAATTCCAAGCATATGACTCTTGCTATTGACAATGAAAACTGGCCCTGTAAAAGAATCCACATAGAATTAAGGATTGACAGCAAAATTGAGAGTTATATAAATACAAGTGATGGGAACATACCTTCTATAGAGTTCTCAATCAGTTTTGGCGATGACATGAGAGATACTCAATTACTCAGTTCTGGCATAGTGAATTAAATGAAAGAATTAACCGGTGAGCAAAGCATTCTATTTTATCAAAGATAGGAATCAAGGAAACCTAAAACACAGAGGGTGAATATATTGATGAACTAGCAGGTTGAAAATGTATGTACCTAACGGTAGAAGCTAATATTATACAGAAAATTGGGGAGTCTTGCTAGCCTTGTAGCTTATTCAATCAATTTGTCATCAATCCATATCTGTTCGAGGTGAGCAATTTTACACCATCCTTATACCTCTTTTACATTGCCACTATTTCCTCAACAAAGGACATTCCAAGATCAGCAGCATAGAAAGCAAGGCAAGCAACCCTTTTTCCGGCATGTACTTGAGCTTAGGGTAGCTAAAGATAAGCAATGCTTGAAAAACATTCAGGTGTTGAAGCCTCTTCTTGTCAAACTATTTCAAATTTGGAAAGCCAGAGATGGAAAGAGAGGTCAGACTGGTGGGCAACAATCATGCCTCTAGGAGGGACTCCACATCTTTAGAATTGCCACCGATTGTCAAATGTCCAAGAAAGAAGAGGTTCTGCAAACCCTTTCCCATTCAACCCGCAATGACTTTGTCACAAACGTAGATGTTAATTGATTTCAGATTGGAAGGCAAGCCCCCTTCAGGAAACCACTCAACTTCTGAACAAATAATTACATCTACATCATTAAGAGACGAAAGGAGTATGTGCATCTTGTCAGGAAGTGATCTCAGACTCGTTTAACTCTAACAATGCATAGCCATCACTAGCAATCTAGCAACATCTGTTTGAGCAAGGCTAGCTTGAGACTCCTTTAACTCTACACATGATTTAATAGTGGTATCGAATTCCCAATATCAACTTTAGGAAGATGTCTTGTAACCCATTAAACACCTCAAACATCCTGCAATGCAAAACCAAACAATTTCTCGGTTAATCAATACCAAAGTTTAGGGGAAAGATTATATTTTGAACCATTTGAATATGTATGAGCAATCATTGAAGGTACAAAGAAAACTAGGAAGTTTTGCAATAAAAATCAACTAAAAGCATCGATCAGATAACATTTTAGTCATCAAGCACATATGCAGAAAAATACCTAATAGGAGTGATAGTGGCAGGAATTGATGATTGATAGTAAAATGAAGATTTATAAAAATGTAGTGTTTTATTTTCTTAGAAGTGTTTTGAGAAGAATTTGTAGTTTGTTTTGAAAAATGTGTTTGTAATGGGGGCACATCACAAAACCAGAAATCATATCAAACAAGATTCACTAATTTCTTCCAACCAACCTTTCTTTCAAGTAGCTTCAGGCCTACATATAAATGAAATTCTATCTATAGCTAGATCTAAAACCAATTCAACGGTTGCAAAGTAGAATAAGAGTAGTGCTAATTCTATTACAGGATATCCCAAAAGCAATGATTTCTCTGTCCTGAAATATTTCACAGCTCAAACAGAGCATTATTTCAGCTCTTTTTGTTCTGAAATATTTTACGGAAAGTTTCTAAAATTTAAAGTAATGCTATGTTTGGTAATTGAAAAAAAAAATTAAAAAAAAAAAAGGAAAAAAGAAGCCAGACTTTTGAATTTTGATTTGTGGCATTCTATTATAAAGAAAAGAATTTTGATTTGTGTCATTCTATTTCAGCTCGGACGGAGTCATTATAATGAGATTTGGGGACTCTCGCCAACAATACAAAGAGACATAACCAATACTCCTATATATATGTGTACTACCAACAAAGAAAAGAACCACCAATAAAAAATTACCTCCACCTCTAAAACCAGCTTCAGGTTTTCATTTCAACATTTTGATAATTTAAGGTATCAGAAACAAAACTAGCTTCCAATTGGTTCAATGCCAGCTAGATATCAAGCAAACTGCCATTTTTTACCATAAATCAAGTCAGACACCTTAACAATGATCACACGACAGCCACAAGAAAATCATTTTCTATCATTGATTACCTTTTCCCTTATAGCAGCTTGCAGAAGAAAAGGTACTGAATGGTAATTCAAAGCCTATACTTCAGATAAAATAAAAAGAAACCAAAATTTCCCTGTTATTCGATTTGGCACCACAATTTTACAAGGTCCACAGGTTCACTAACCTTTCAGCACCTAACAAAATAGCTTAACGTCTGAATCAACAAAGAAATAACGACACACGCATAGTAGATTGAAATGGAAAACATATACACACGTGAATCAGATGATATGAATAGTTTATGCAAATAAAGATAACTTAGTTTATCGTAGTGCTAATGTAGATTCCAATAAAACATTTCATGCAATTGGTAAGAATATGGGTTCAAATCAACAAGAAGTAATACTGTCAAGGTATTACTTCTGGTGTTCATATAACTTGTTTTGCATGGTAAAATTAGTCTTGAAAAAAAAAAAAAAAACAGGAGCTATTGGGGTTGCTGACTCATAGTCAAGGCTCTCAATGGGGCAAACATTGGCACCAACAATGGCAATATGAGAGGTGGTGTTCGTCATTTTCACCAAAAATGTTTTTGTGAGATACCTATGACCGGTGCCTCTTAATCTCCTTCCCATCCCACAAAGCCTCGTTTTCAATGTCATGCACATCATCACTGTGGTTCACATTATCTTCTTGATCCATTTCCTCACTGTCGACACTTGGTTGAGCTTTTTCCACAACTTACTATTACACTTAATTGTTATGTCTATCTGCAAGCACAATCAACAAAATTCTAATCATGCTTGGAAAAACCTGGTTGGCACATTCAAAAATTAACTACAAACAATATCTATACCCTATGGAACAAGATCTACAACTTGAAGAAAGTAATTATCACGAATATATAGAAAGATGCATATGCAATGCCGTCTAAATATAGCATGGCAACAATGAACAGTGCAAATATGTAATATGCATAATATTATTACGATATCCACGATGTGTGCAGGTCTTAGTAGTCAAAAATTCTGAAGTAGATTTACGCAAGCTTTGGATCAAACAAGTGACGCACAAAGTGGATCAAATCAATATATATATATTCTTATTATCATCACAATTATTATTCCTGATGTTGTTGTTGTTGTTATAAAGTCTAAAATCAGTAAATTAATATCTGCTACACACCTCTGCACAGGGAATCGAAAATATGGATAAATCAGCATCTCTCCAGTTTCTCAGTCTCTTCCTTTTGGTAATATGGATAGCGGTAGGGCCTCACACATGTAGGTTTGGCTTCATCCTTGAGGGTGATGTTGTGGTCACAGCTCCTGGAGGGAGGTAGTCCCTTTGGTTCTTTGAAAACATCTGAATACCCTTCCACAAGCTCCTGGACAGCAGGATGCAGCACTGTTTTGGACTGTTCTGCTGTAATTTCCATAAGCTGTACCCAGACTCCTTTACAGCTCGCACCAGCAGGTTTAGGCATAACTTCCCTGGCATATAACAGATCAGGCACTGGGTAGAGGCCTTGTAATGTTACTTCTACGTTGTGGTAAGGAAACTTCATGGTAAGGGTACCAAAATCCCATAATATGGGTCCGAGACAACTAAGCCAATCCACTCCTAGAACTACATCACACCCCCTTAGAGTTAGGAGGTGTAAATTAGCAGAAAATGTATACCTCTGTAGGGAAATAGTCACTGCCGTACAGTGACCCTGGCTGGAAAGGGTGGCCCCATCTGCCACCATCACTTTCAACTGCCCTTTTTCTTCAACTGGAAGTTGTGCTTTTCTGGCCACACTGGGATCTACAAAGATGTGAGTGCTTCCAGCGTCAACTAGAATTACCACTTCCACAGTTTCAATTCTGCCTATCAACCGCATTGTTCGTGGAGTTGGTGTCCCTGCCACTGCATATAATGAAATGCCGAGCAATTCACCCTCCTCCTCTATTCCTGGGCCCTGTTCTCCTTGAAATTCCAGCAACCCTTCCTCCACAGGTTCTTCTTTTTCCTCCAATTCCATTCCTTCCAGCACATACAGTCTGGGTTTAGTACACTTGTGCCCAAATTGGTACTTCTCGTCGCAGTAATAACACATCCCTTTTGTCCTTCTCTCCTGCATTTGACTAGGAGAAATTCTCCTGATAGGTAGAGTGGGTTTTTTGGTTTGATTATTGGGATAGGGGCGAGCAGTGTTTCGGTTAAGAAAAGTGTTTGGGGAGGGATTGCTAGATGGTTGATTGTGGATGGGCTTACTGGGATAAATTGGGTTGGCAATCTAGAGTAAGAGGTGTTGGACGGCCAATTTTGATTCTTGGGGTTTCGGTTCCTTCGGTTGATCTCCTGTTCTTGCAGTCGTGCTAACCCAAAAGCTTTTGGAAGAGTCTCGGGCTTGAGCATAGTAACCATTAGTCGCACCTCTTCCTTAAGTCCGCTCACAAATGAACTCACCCTGAAGTCCTCTGTTAACCCAGGTATTCGGTTGGATAGTACCTCAAACTGGGATTGATATTCATCCACAGTTGAGGTTTGATGCAGCTTTGTAAATGCTCCTACTGGATCATCATAATCTGAAGCTGCGAACCTCACTTTCAGAGCCACCACGAATTCCTCCCAGCTCCGTACTGTCCCGGATTCCATCAACCAATTATACCACTGCAATGCCTTCCCTTCCATATGGAAATAGGCTATAGGAACCCTTTGATTATCAGCAATTTCCCATAAGCAAAGAACTGTTGTGCCTTCAACACCCAATTAGTGGGATCTTCACCATCAAATTTGGGGAAATCCAAATTCACAGATCTGGGGTTGATTCCCACCCCATCAGCGGCTGTGGGAATGAAAGAACCACTAGATTTCGGAACACCATTCTCTCCCCCCCCCCCCCCCCCCCATTTGGAGGAATAAGGAGGTTATTTACCCCACTAGTCTCCCCTTGCACAAGCTCTTTCCCAGGAGTTAGTAGAGAAGCTTTGATTGACAGTGCCTCCATGATAACATGCAGGTTTTCTTCTGTTTGCTTCTGGAATGCTTGGTTGTCTGCCCGAAGTTGATTGATTGCATCCTGCTGCGTGCGGAAAGAATCAGCTAGTTGAGATACTTTTCGGTTCTCAACCAAACAATCCTCTTTAACTTGGCCAAAGATTCTGTTAACTGAGCTACACGAGTACCCTCAGCCATGGACACAGCAACACGGCTCTGATACCACTTGATACGATCCTAAATAATTAATAAGTATATAGCACTTCAAGGGACTAATCCTTCACTCACATAAGCACTCGGCTGTATGCTTGACACTCCCAAAGATAACACAAAAACACACGACTATATGGTTAATACTTTCCAGAGATGCCTTTCATCATTTCTTGGTGTCTTTAAATACATGAAACAAAAGACTAACATACTGACTCTAGGTAACTGCCACACGTGGCTGAGATCCACTAACCCACTTCCCATAACAAATGCAACCCACTTACAATTAACTGACCACTACTCTAATGGATTGACCCACTACCTACGGCATTCAGCCCATTAACAAGTTTCAGGATAATCCGGACTCTTTTAGGGAAATAAGACACTACAACTGACATAAGGTAAAATTACAAGTAACCCACACAACTTATCTAAAAGACTACACTGCCCTTCACAGCTGGATTATACCCTTACCCTGCTACTGCAAGTAGAACACGTGGAAGCTAACAAGAGAACTTGAGCCTTGGTATCAAGCCCCCTTGTCCAAACCTTTCTAGCAGCTTCCACTTTCTCTTCAGACAGTTGTGCATAACATGGCCTAGGACCTCTTTTCTCCTCGCAGCTTCTTCCTCACTCTCATACAGCCATGAATCAATCAAGAACTACAAACAATATAGACGTTTATTTATATAAGAAAATTCACTATAATGCGACTCTAACCAAGCCAACAAAAAGAAAAGAAATCAGAACAAATCTTTACCTTTTCCAATTCCATATTGCGCTGAAGATCGACTTCGGTGGGTCCGACAAGAGAGATTGATTTTGTGATGCCGTACTTCGCCGCCGTCTGTGACGAAGAACCATTTGGACTCTCAGAATCCACCATTTCAGCCCAACACCAAAACAAACGAATCTAAAAGCAACGATAGACGGTGAAGTGGGCATAGCATTCTGTTTTATCAAAGATAACAACTAAGCAAATTAGAAGAGATTGGGTAAATATATTGATAAAATTAGATGGTTGAAAAGTTCACGTACCGAAATTGGAGAAATCTTGCTATACTTGTAGCTTATTCAAACGGTTGGCCATCAATCTGTATCTGTTCGACGTGAGCAATCTTGCGCCATTCTTTTCCTTTTTTACTTTTCCACTCTTTCTTCAACAAAGGACAATCGATGATTGTTAGTATAGAAAGGGAGGCAGGTAACTCCTGTTCTGGCATGTACTTTAGCTTAGGGCAGTACCAGATATCCAATTCTTCAAGAGCAATGAGCTGTTGAAGCCCCTTCTTGTCCAAAGATTTCAAATTTAGAAAGCCAGATATGGAAAGAGAGGTCAGACTGGTGGGGCAGCAACTGTGCCTCTGGGAAAGACTCCAAATCTTCATTTTCACCGATTGAGAAATGTTTAAGAATGGGCAGCTTCTGCAAACCCCATCCCATCCGACTTGCAATGAGTTTCTCACAACCCATGATGTGAATTGAGTTCAGATTGGAAGGCAAGCCCCCTTCAGGAAACGACTCAACTTCTGGACATTTATTTGTATACAATCTCTTAAGAGATAGGAGTGCGGGCATTTTTTCAGGAAGTGATTTCAGATTCTCACAATCCCTGATCTCTAACAATGTAAGGCTGGGGCACGCAATCCTCCTTTTGGAAAAGATACAAAATTAGGGCAGTAAGAGATACGAATCTCCAAGGTGACTAAATCATAATTTTCTGGAACGGTAAGAGATTCCAAATTGCTACACCCGCTAATTTCGATGTGATAAAGCTTTGGGAATAAATCTAATGAAAAGGACTTGAGAGAATCACAATACTGCAAACTCAATTTTTCAAGGGATGAATAGTCCAGGTGCGTTGAGAGCTCTAACTTCTTACAATCTCTAATCTCAAGGGTTTTTAATGTGGAGCGAAGACCATCATTTGGAAGGACATAAGTGAAGAACAATCATAGATTTTTAACTCTCGAAGATCGCAGGGAAGACCATCATTTGGAAGGGACATAAGTGAAGAACAATTATAGATTTGTAACTTTGAAGACCGCTGTTGGAGTTTATCATTCCTTTCGTAAGGACTCCAGGGCATTAAATCTTTCAATTACGAGCTTCTCCATTCCAGTTGGCAATTCCTTTAGCAGCATCTCTTTACAATTGCTGAGCTTCAATTCACGAATAGTAGGAGTCAATGGGAGTGGAGCCACCAGCTGCGGACAATTAATAATATCAAGTTTGGATAAAGAAGAAAGATGGACCGGCAACCCTCCTGTTAGCTTAGGACAGTCCATAATATAAAGCTCCTTAAGTTGAGGAAAAGCTCCACCTCCATTTTCGTCACCAAAAGAAACCCATTCCTCCCACTTTGGCATCTCCGCCAACCTAAGAACTTTAAGGGCACCAAATGGCTTAACTGAAGAAGAACCGCTGCCACAAAAATTATGACCCACTCTAATAACTTCATCAAACCCAACAATAGAGAGGTTTTGCAGAGAGGGTAGTTGCCCAAGCGGTGGCAAGTTGCTGCAATATTACAGCTTTCTAGATATAGAGATGCTACATTAGAGAATGAAGGATGCCCCTACCCAATCTGAAAGCTTTTACCACCATAGTATTCGATAGTTAGACTTTTCAAGTTTGTATGGGGTCGGAGGCTATCGAGTACACTTCTTTGACTTTTTGAAAAATTATTACCATCTTTCCATCCAAATACCAACTCTTCGAGATACTTTATATCCCTTAAGCTTGTTGCATTTAGAACATCAGTAGGAGATTCAACATTTTGGAGCTCCAATATTGAAAGTGATCCCCGGAGATTTGTGAGTTTTCCTAACTCTCCAATGCACAACCCACTACCTTTGCCGACGATAAATTAGTCAAAATCTGAAGGCATTTTAATTTACCGAGTTGTATTGGCATCTCGTCTATGTGAGTTTTGGTAATATCAAGATGACGTAAACTTTCAAGTTTCCACATATCTCTTGGCAATGCAACGAGACTATAACAATTTGATAAAATCAATGTTTGCAAATTGCACAACTTACATATAGAATTGGGCAATATTTTCACATTAGTGAAAGAAAGGTCCAAGTAACGTAGATATTTAAATTTGGCAATTGAATTTAGCAATTCAATATTGTTCTTGTAGTTCGACAAAGAAAGCACCCGTAAGCATCTTAGTGTCGGCAACAAATCATGTACTACTTTTTTTAGTCAAGTAGTACAAAGGGTAATTGAAACCTAGCATATCTATATGTAGGGAATGTGCGCAACCTCTTAGCCTTGTGAAGGTTCTCAAACTTCTTCAAGCTATGAAAATCTTGTTTGAAAATATAGGACATGTGGCGAGTATTGGTTACAATGTCGTGAGAACAATCACCCTCCAACCTTATAATGAAATTTCCAGATATAGATGTTGCTAAATCGCTCACAAGATCATGCATTACAAAACATAACTTGTCGTTACTTGATTTTGGAATAATGATCTTGATTCTAGAGTTACGAAATACTCATTACCAACTTCTTCCATTGTTTTGTTTTTGGATTGCTGGAGGAAACCTTCTGCCATCCATAACATGATTAATTGATCTTTTTTTGAAAGCATAATTCTTGGGAAAATTGAACAATAAGCAAAGCATCGCTTTAGATGCGATGAGAGATATTTGTAACTTAATCTTAGAACTGGAAGAATGCCCATCTCATCAATTGGCAAATCCCATAATTCACTCTTCAATATCTTATCTCATTCATCAACATATGGTTTAGATCTTAATAGAGCACCAATAGTCTTGACTGCTAACGGAAGGCCTCCACACTTTTTCATGATTTTTCTACCTATTACTACTACTCTTCATGCGCATTAGAGTTGCCATCATGAAATGCATGTTTTGCAAATAATGCCCAACAATTTCTTTTGATAACTCCTTTAGAGAATGAGTTGAAATAGAACGCATAACTAATGCAACAGAATGACTGCGTGTTGTTACGATGACCCTACTTCCTTGTACTCCAAATTTAAAAGGTTTGCTTAGGTCCTCCCAGCGAACATAGTTCTCATTCCAAACATCATCTAATACAAGTAGAAACTTTTTCCCCATTAAACACTCCTTTAGTTTTAAGTTGAAGCTGATTTAGATCAGTGACATAACAAGGTGACGAAGTTACCACCTCCAAAATTATTTTCGTTACCTTGAACACGTTAAATTCTTCAGAAACGCAAACCCATGCTTGAAGGTTAAAGTGCTCCTTCACCATGTCATTATTGTATACAAGTTGAGCTAGGGTGGTCTTGCCAATCCCCCCATGCCGACTATGGCAATCACACTCAGCTCTTTCCCACATGCATCATCTGAGAGCAACAAGTTAATTATTGACTCCTTTTCATCGTTCCTACCACAAATATTAAACTCTTCAACCAAAGAAGTCGTGGGCAATCTTTCCGATAATTTCCCTCCCGCCCCTTCTCTTAGGCCGATAACATCCTTTTGTTGTGTTAGAGATTCTAGTCTTTCAAGAACGTCTTTTATCTTTGCCTCTATCTCTTTGACAAAAGAATTACGAAAAGCAAAAATAGATTTTCGTACCTTGTTTGCAGTGGTTTGAAATTGAGCATCCAACTTGCTTTGCAAGGCTTCAGTAGCAATCTCATCCAAGACATGCTCTGCGTCATAGACTGCATCTTTCAGCTCATCAAGCCACTTTTTCACAACAGGCTTTGTAACTTGCAACTCCTCCGCGTCTTCGAGCACTGCATTGAGGGTCAGGAATGTTGTGTTCAACTTCTTTAGGAGTCCATCGGAGAGTTTTCGTTGCCGAAAGAAGTCAACGAAGTCACCAGATGCCATTTTTTCAAAAAACACTTGAAGGAAGGGAGAGACAAAAATGGTTGCAATCTCAGCCATCCTTTCTTCTTTGGAAATCGTAGGAAATGAAGGAAGGGGAATGCAAAATGCAGAGTCAAAGCAGATAGGATGGTGTGTTTTGGTTTAACAAGGAAGAAGTGGAGTTATATTGATCGGAGAGGGAAAAGGAAGAGCTATTAGAGTGATGGACCCACGCGGGGCGGGGGCAGCTCTAAGCTATTTCTCACAGGGAATTAATTTTACACCAATGAAGGAAGTAGGAAACAGCCTAGTACTGGAATGATGGACGCCGTAAAAGAAATTACTTTGCTTTACAATAGAAACTGCATGCATTTATGATTTCCCTATTCTTCGGATGATGTCTCACTCTCTTTGTCCTTTTGAAAGTGACTTCTCTCCGTCAAGTCTCCCTAAATCAATTAAATCAAAGAAAAAGGAAAGCTGAAACTTGTTGAATGTTTCCTGCTTTGTACGGAGCAGAATTATGTTGGGTCAATTGGGGCAGAATTATGTTGGAGTCATTTTTTTCACAAATATATATATATATACAGAAATTATAAAAAAAAAATTATAAAAAATAATTGAAAACAAAAGAAAAGAAATTAAAAAAAAAAAAAGAAGAAGGGAAAACTATACTCTACCTCCTCAATGTTTTACCTCTTTTTTAATTTTACCTCAAAAGTGAAAAAAATAGTAATGCACCCCGACCAATATCCAATATTATATAAAGAAACTATTTATTTGTACTTCAAATAAAAAGAAAAGTAATTCTGGTGGCAATAGAACTGCAAAATATTAAAGGAAAAAATTCTCACCCTAAGGTCCTCCATATGGTGATCCTTCAAACAACCAGTATGATATTCCCTTGCACATTGAGGGAACAATACACGTAATTAGGTACGTAAACAAACAAACTAGAAATGCAAAGCATTTCAAACATAGGGTTTCAATAGTCTAGACGTGAATTAACTGAATGTAAACTACCTGGTAATAGAAAATAATTGCACGAGGACCAAAATTTCTGTTGATATATAGACATAAAAAACCACAAGTATACAATTCTTGATATATAGCAAATATGGCCCCCAGTTATATATCACAAGAAATTAGTCAAAACAAAACATATATATGACAAGGAATAATCACTGGAAGGCCCTTAAGCTTCAAATTACAAACTACTGAGATGACATACAATCACCAAATAAAGTGTATAGTTCACTCGACACACTACACACTTTATTTTGCTGAAAAAAATTAAAAAAAGAAAAGAAAAGAAAAGAAAAAACTTGACTTACCACTGCTATTATTGTTAAAACGAGTAGCTCATTTCATGAATATGTCATTCGATATGTTCATTCAATATGTGATCAAATGTTACAAACTTTACGGTTCAAGATAAATGACCCGTTTAGGCTATGTTGCACTTGCCAAGAAAGAACGACATAATTAATAAAGCGTTAACATTAAATTAGTCTAGAAAAAAGGAGAGGCATTAACATTCATCCAATTAATTGAATGTCAAAGTAGTTGGAAATGGCCAAGAAAGAAGTCGGAAAGTTCAGTCATGTCGTGTAGGTTGGGTGGGGGGGTGTTGAAGCCTTGAAGGAGAAGGGAGAGACTCAAAGACGAAGGCTGCAGCCGAGTCGTCGAGGAAGAAATAGGCCCAGGGGCAATAGCAGTACTATTCCTCAAATCACGTGGCTTGGGACCTACCAGAATTGGTCACGTTCAATCAACCCACAAATTAAAGCTCTCTCTTTCACCACGTAAAGGGCCAAAGGCAAGGAAAGAGGCAAAGAAAAAATGGACATGTGGATCCCGCAAATTAAGTATCGATGAATTTGAAAATTAGTTGTATTGGTAAGCGATGAATTTGTATTGTTTTTCAAGAAAATATTTTCGGTATCAAATAAAGTCTGAGTGGACTCTGTCCTATCTAATTAATATAACTCAGTTTTTTTCATTTTTTTTTTGTCTTTTTGGTGGAAATTCAAAATATAGCTTTCAATATGATTGCAAAAGATAAATTTCCGTCAACGCAGACGAAAATCACTAAAGGATTGATCATATTTAAAAATTTGAAAACTTCGTTGAAACATATTGTTGTGTAGTATGGGCTTTAGATTTAGTTTTTCTGCTCTTGGGTTGTTTTATTTTACTGTGGAGACTTTCTTTTTGGCTCGGCTTCAGCCTCTTTTGGTGCTTGTTCAGTTGCTGTGCTCTTTGCAAATGGCTCCTTCTAAAACCCTTTGCATTCCCACTGTTAGCAGCTTTTGTAGCCACTTCTGTTCTCTTGATGGGCCGGGTCATGTATTGACCCATTCCCGACTATTCTCTATCATTTCCTTGTTGCACCATCTTTGGATTGTTTACATTCTTTTGTTGGGGTTGCCAACCTTACATGTGTTCCTTTAAATTCTTTAATGTTATATTTCCCCATTTTTCTTCTCCCCATATTTATTAGGAAAAAAAAAATAAAAATCCACCCCCAATGATGCAAATGACTGGGCCAAATTGTTGGCTGCACCATTTGTGGTACAAGGGATTTCAAGGACAAGCGGACAACCAAAATTTAAAAGGTAAAACTATAAAATAAATCGATAAGTAAATGCGTTATTTTAATCTAGTCAATGTGTTTTTAAATCTTAGGTATTCGTGATTTTTAATTGGGTCCTTCCGTTCAAAATCGACTAAAAATGTTGACATGGCATTAACATTGGCCTATTCATACCTGTTAATGCACGCATATTATTGCCGCATCATATATTTTTACATCTGTTTGCCATAACCCTATTTTAGAGCTTCATCCAATCATTGAATTGGCAAAGGTAATAATGAACTCCAACCATGAAATGGAGAAAAATATCAGATCCCATGCTAAATCCAAGAATTGCAGCACTACTTGTTCCAGGTTCATGTCAATTTAATATATCAAAATTTTGAAAGTTTGTTTCTAAAAGTTGCTCTAGTTTTCTACATTTTCCAATTACTAGAAAAGACATGTTATATGTACATCTCTTTTTATGATCAACTATTGAATTTGTGGTACCTAAATCCAATAGTTGATTAGAAAAAGATATGTGGTACTACAGATTTAATAGTTAATTAAAAAAGAAATGTATTGAAAATATATAGATGTAAAAAGATATTTCTCTAACTAAAATCTCTCCACTCTCATCTCTGTGCTAAAAAAGAATATATCAGCTTGTAAGGTCAAGTAATAATATCTAGTATTTGTATACCACTAGACAAAAACATCACATACATTTTAATGGAAAAGGCTATGCAAAATAGAGCAACTGAATTTGCTAACACTATATTAACAACCCTTGTATAAAGCCTAAAAAAAAATCTAGGAATATAGGAAAGCAGAAGAAAAAACTTCTTTTGGAGTATTTTTATTGAAATTAAACAACAATAAAAATTGGGCAGCCAAACCGGCCTTACTGTAAACCTCGAAAGTTAAATTACAAATATAGCCTATATAAAAACTGTCGCAACTTCGTTCAAGCCAACTTTGCGCTAGGGTAGCACATTTGTTCCATGATTAGTCTTATTCGCTGCAGAATGTAAATGAAAAGAAACATCTCATCTAGTTAGTATCTATTGATACTTGAGTGAGCTCTGCCACTTTCTGCCCACATATTATAGAACATTTCAATTGACACAATTAATTGGATGCATTATGGCCTATGCAATCATCAAGATCAATAACAATTAAAAATCTGTCACGTTGACGATGTAAATTTAAAGTTAATATAAGACAAAAAAAATAAATACCAAGAAACATGGTGCAAAAGAAACCTCTGCAATTCACTTATGTCACAGAAAACAACAAAAACATGTTACATAATAAATTCCATTTTCGTGTACAACTTCAGATTAAGCATTATAAAAACATGTTACTGCATTATAAGTAAGATCAAAACAATCTTCATCACAGGCCCCATAATTATGTAACACAAGCAAGTGCCAATGATTCCATATTGAAAACAGGGCAAAAAATCACTAATATGAAAACAACAGCTTGGTCATTCTAATTTTATCTACATGTTCCTCATTTCATCAAGCAAAGTGCACTCAAATCTGTTTTGAGTCAATACTACAATCCAATTTGAGAGAGAAGCAATTCATGCACCTTGTCTCTTATAGCGACTACTGACAACCCCTTCTCTTTTTTACAGATTTTGAAGAAGGCTAGATTCGAAAGTGCGAAAGGTTGGATTGCCGGACCACAAGTTGGAATTCCTTAGGTGAAAAATGGTTTAGCTGGTTACAAAACTTCAATTTTGTCATATGGACAGGTAATTCATAGAATATTGCTTGACATTTCCCTTGGAGCAAAATGAATTCAATAGTTTATTTGACAACCAAACTATTCAGCCATGTGAATTCTCACTAGACGGAAGTGGAAGGACTTGTACAATGCTTCTTGAATCTTTCAAAAGAGATAAAAAAGGTTTCATGATAAAAAAAATAAAAAAATAAAAAATGTTGTATAATTTCTACAACATGGTATGGATGGAACATGGTATTTCATCCCTAAATCTTAACATTTACCCGACTACTTCTGAATATGAAATTATGTGTTTTTCCTTAATTTAAAAGATGGAGTTGTTAGTGTTCATCCATAACCCACTGAATGCTCTAAGGACCTAGTGTAAACTAGATCCTTTACATCCCCACAATAGTAACCCGCCAAATTAGCTTGGAACACCAAAACACATTGAGACAAAAATACATTATCACACATATTCTCTAAAGAGAAAACCTGATCTAAATCCATCGACCAAAAGAACACCACCAGATCTGAAACATATTCTCCCTATTCTTCTGCCATACGCCACCGTCTTGGTGCCGCATTTGCAATTTAAAAGTTATTCACTTTTATTGAATTGTTTACTCATGTCAATTGTAAATAATATATCGTCGTTTTCTAAATATTGGTGTCTTCTAAATATATTGTTTTATTAGGGTATGGAGCCAATGACATCGTTTGGGAATAATATACCGTCTTTTTTTTTTCTTCTTTTTTTTAAAACGCTGTCAAAATACCATCATTTTGTTAAATATATCGGGGTCTTTCGCAAAGACACCGATAAATTATCGAGGCTTTAAGCATATGTTTTCTTTCAAAACACAATTGGAGAAAGAGAGAGAGTGTGGTTGCAATCTCAGCCATGTTTTCTTCTAGGATATAAAAGGAAATGAAGGAAGGCGAATGATAGTTCTGAGCAAATTCAGATAGCAAGCTGCGTTTTCCTTTAACAAGGAAGAAGTGGACTTAACTATTGGAGTGATGGACCCCCAGGGGCAGGGGAAGGGCAGTACCACGTAATAGACCATTAACAAAACTTGACTTCTCTGTAGAATGTTTGTTGTGGTGGACTCCACACCTTGTCGTCACTAAATCAATTAAATCAATGAAAAAGGAAAGCAGGAAACTTGTTTGGATGTTTGTTTTCTTTTTTTCCTTGCTTGCGTCCTTTTTCAATTGGGCAGAATTATGATGGTGTATTTTTTTTCACAAAAAAAAAATAAAGAAAAGAAAAGAAATAAAAAAAGGTATAGAAAAAAAAAATAGTGTTTGGGGTGTTCTGAACTTCTGGCCAACCACCCATTGCCTTTTTTCTTCTTCTTCTTTTTATTTTGTATAATTTCAAAATGACTTTGACGGAGAAATTGCCGGAATTTGTAGGGAATGAATTATTTGTTACGCACACAAACCACATTACCACAATCAGTGATTTGTAACTTTTAAAATCTTAAAGGGCTATTTGTCAAACAATCAAATTTCAGAACCAATTTTACAATTTTTCCAAAAACATTAAAGCACGTGTGAGAGACTAAACCAAAATACATATTTGCATATGCTCATTGGGCCAAATTGAGATCTGCATTGTGTTTGTAGAAAGGATTTTAAAACACAAATATCAAAATTTAAAAAGACGGAGAATCTGGTAGATGTCCAAACTTGAGTTAGAAATAAGAGAGAGTTTTGAGAACAACAAAGTTGTTTATGATGGCTACGTTAAACTGAATTTTATTGTAGCTTGGAAGAATGAACAAGGTAAAGTCTCTTGTTTCAAACTGATAGACATATTTGTAAGTTGAGGTAATAATAGTGGCTTCTCGATGCGGCGTGGCTTATGGCTAGCTGAATCTGCGAACACTAGATCATACTTAACCCTTATTGTAAAGACCAAGAAAATAGATAGGACATTTAACAGTTAATAAATCATATTTATTGAATAGATGTGATTAATGATTATATTCTAAGTGATAATATTTATACTATGGAAATATAGTGAGTCTAAGATAAAATATTAGTGTTAGAATGAATAATAATAATGATGGGTCCTAGTTGAATGAATAATTAATCATATTTGTAAGAATGTAGTTAGATTAGATGTAAAGGTTAAATACCAATTAACAAATGAATGAATTTAATTTGTTGTGGGGTGCTACCATGATTTATAGAAAGTATAGGCATTTAAAATAAAGAAAATCCCACCCACTGCCATGTGTCAACCTGTGAGTGGCCTAGTGGGATATCCTATCTTACTCTTATCTTTAGTAAAGCCAAAAAGACAAGAAAAAAATTGGGCAGATGCCCCCCCCCCCCCCCCACCAAATTCTTCTTCTTTCTTCTCTTCTTTCTTCTTTTCCTTCTATTCTTCCTTCTTCTCTGTTCTACCCGAACACATAGAGTGAGACCGAGTAAGAGGGAGATCAGAGAGGGGGTTGAGAGCAGAGAGTGAGATCGAGAGAGAGCCAGACCCGGAGAGAAGGGTAGCCGGAGAGGGAAAGAACCTGTGGGCCCGTGAACCAGGGGAGGCCGATCCTCCATGGGTCGTCGCCGACGAAGCCAAATCCAAGGATTTCCGGTGACCCGAGCAACCACAAACCCGATACTTGCAACCCCGTGAACCGTGAGGTCGGTAGAACCCGATCGGTGTGCTGAGTCATCGCCGGTAAACTGAGGAGCGACGATGGCCGAACTAGGGGCGGATTCCGGTCAACCCAGGCCCGATTTCCAGTGGGTTGACATCTGGTCGCCTAGTGGTGCGTTTTCCGGCGATTACTGTGTGTTTTCCGGCGACTTACAGAGACTACTCCGGCGATATCTCCGGTAGTTTTCTGAAAAGAAATCCTTAGAATTTTAGTAATTTCATTTTAAGATTATTATGGGTTAATTTGGATTATTTTAAATTTATTTAGGATTAATGGGTTTGTTGAACCCATGTGGTTTCTGTGTTATGGATTTTGGCCGGTTACTGATTTTAGGTTTTATTTGAGTGTTGATTTAGAGTTTATGTATGTTTAATATGCTAAGGTTGGGTGGCTTGTTTAGTTTGGTTGTGTAATGCTTTGGGTTGTGGATTTGGAGTTGGTAATTTTGGAGATGTGATTTAGGGTTTTTGGAAGATGTTGAAGGGGATGGCTGAATGGGGTTGATTTGTGGTTATGTAATGAGGTTTTAGGCCAAGCCCTATATAAAGATGGGTTGTTT